>VWZY01011231.1:820351-839558 GCA_013399075.1 Chloroceryle aenea | reverse complement strand
AAAACAAACAAACAAAAAAAAACCAAAAAAAAACAAAAACCAAACTATAACATTTCAACATCATTTTACTTTCAGATCTCTCTTCTTTTTGTTTTCCTTCATTTATGAAAGCAGGACTTTTCCTTCTCTCAGACCTTTGCTTATGTGATCCAGTTCAGCATACAACTTGAACCTGGAAGCCTCCATATCTCTGAGAAAAGGGGCCAGACTATATCTGCTCTGTTCTGACTTGAAGCTTTAGGACCTCTACAGGGTGCCCCACCTGAAGCAGCAGGCTTTTGTCAGGAGCCGGGCAATGAATGCCTCTACTACCTGCTTTGGCCTGCCAGTTGAGAAAGAGACCACTTAGTCATTCTGGCATTTGGCAGGTCATTTAATTGTGGTTAAAAATGTTTCGTAAAGCATTTCTGGGCTTGAAAGGTGGCACCACAGAACTTCATGTCAAATGAGAGTGACATATAAGTAAAAATGGACCAGTTGTGCTAAAAAATAGCCAGCCTCAATTTCTGACTAATGTGTGCATTAACAAAACTAATGCAGCCTAATTTATTCTTACTTTTATATGGTTGGGTTTTTCCACAGAAAAATGTTTTTAATGCCCATCACAATTGATATGTACAACAAGAATGGAGTCTCTTCTGATCTCTTGGCTACACGGACAGCTTGTGTAGAAACTGAGTGGAATAAAACCTCCCCAAATGAAACAGCCTAAATTCTGAATATACACTAGAATTTCTTTGCTTAGTGAAAGAAATACAATGAAATGCACTTAGAAACATTTCTGTAATTTCAAATACAGTAAAAATTAAAAATCAACTTTAATTTTACCTTGCCATAATTTTCAAGCAGGGTGGTTTATTTTTTTTTCTATTCACTAATATTATGCAGTACCAAGCTGAGAAACAGTATTTACAATTTGCTCTTTCCTGATTGCTATGCTACAAGTTTCCTATAGTCAAAAGTAGAGTTTGAATAAAAAATAAACCAAAACTAGCTAACACAAGGCAGTGGATTTTTTTTTTAATACTTTTGAGAGTATTTACTTTTCCAATTGCTTTTTCTACAAATATTTTTCCTATCATTATAACTTGAATGAGAATTATAGTGTCCTACATCATACTTGTTTAGGTTTTCATATTTTACAGAAAGAAGAATGCTCCAAAGAGAAAAGCTCTGTAAACTGTCTATGTAATTTGGTTTCTAGATAAGGGCTTCCAAATTTTCATATGCCTCTGAAGAATAAGTATCTTGCAAATTGGATTTGCCTGGACCTGTTTTTTGATTTGCATACATATTCTCCTTTTTATATTGTCAGCTGGATAGCAGGCTAAACATCCGTTAAAGGATGTTTTCAAGAGTAGCCAGGATCCCTAATTTATATCCTCCCTAACTTAAGCGATTATCTGTGGTACTAAATTGGAAACCTAGCACCTTTTCCCAGCCTATGAAGTCAGAAAAGCATCTCCAAAAACTAATTCAGAAAATCTGCTGAGGGAGGATTCGCAGCTCCTGATTTAGTCAGTTAGCAAAATTGACTAATACAAGGGAGGTTTGAAACTGGGCCTTAAGCTAGAACTCGGTTGTAAATTCCTAGAAAAATAATTCCGTAGTGGAAATAGGGATTCTAATTTAAAGAAAGGTGTGTTGTGTTCTTGATGCATAACATACAGGTGGGATTTCTGCTTTAAAAATAGAGGGCAACTCAGCCTTAGCTTCAGCACTGCAACCTGCTACCCCATAAGACTTCCTATTCAAAATAGTGGCAACTGGTATACATCCAACAACTAAACCACATATGACTGCCTTCTGTTTTACTTATGTCTTCTTTTATGGGAGTAACAGCTCCTGCTTTCCCTTTTAGGAGCACATTTACAAACTGATGAAAAGTGATTCTTATCCTCGTTTTATACGATCCAGTGCCTACCAGGAGCTACTACAGGCCAAGAAAAAGGTATTGGTCCATCTTGCCTTTGTCTTGCCACTGTGCAAAGCGGTGGTTATGTTTGCAACAATACTCAGTCTTCTCTCCCCTGTGCCAGTGCAACTGGATATCTGGTAGGTGACCAGCTTGGCGTGTTTGGAGGGTCACATACACACAGGAGTTCTATATACATATATGTGTGTATATCCTGCATGCGGGCATGTTTCAATAAGTTAATCTAGCAAAACTTATTTTTATTTTTACATCCCATATTGTACTGTTTTCTCTGTTATGAAGCACCTTAAATTGCAAAGTGCTTTAAAAATACATTAAAAAAAAATAAAATAAAATCCCAGAAGAATAGTCTTTCATGTTTGCAAGTTTGCTTATGTAATAGTTGTTGTTCTCTTTATTCCATCTATAAAAGCTACAAAATGTGTTTAGAAACAACCTTATTCATATTAATAACTTCTAATTTCAACTATAAGTATAGTGTCTTCTTATTTCTGTTTCCTTTCCCTATTATTACATTAATAGTTTTGAGTAGGCTAGGAATCTGACTTGAAAGACTGATCATGTCACACTTTGACAAAAAAGAGGTTCATGTTTTAATATGTAATATTTGCTTAGAAAAAGTCCAGATTATGGATTGAGTTCTGAATAGACACGGCCCAGAGTATGTGGAGCAGCTTCTGCAATGCAGTTTTCTATGATGAGAAATAATTTTATTAGTGGGCTCTAAATAGTAATCTCCTAGAATCGTCTGGGAGCCCTGTGCCTAGAAAAATTAGGGCCCCAGTTGTTACCAGAACAAGGTAATTATTAGCACCATAACTTTCTATTGTTTATAATGACAACCTAAAATTATATGAAAGTACTATGTGATTTTGTTTTTTGTTCAAACATTGATTTCTGAAGATCCAATATAGAAAGAGATGTTGAAAATACCAGAAAGCTACAACTGTCCATGTGAAGTCCTTAAGTTTGTGAATGTCAGTGCATTAACACAAGATGTGCACTTCATTATTTCTTTTTATTTTCAGTTTTCTTTTAAATCAAACCAGTTTGATCCCCATGAAAAATTATTTTTGTCGAATACTGTATCTGCTTTGCCCATCCCCTGCCCTGTTTTGCAGAGTCCCATTACAGCTTCATACCTGTGTTTGCTTCCTGATTTATACAAACTTTGTTTTGCAGTCCATTGTTTCATCGATCCTTCTTTTCTACTCCATTTTTTCTTGCTTTTCTTTTCCCCCTCGTTCTTGTTTCTGTTTGTTTTTTTTTTATTATTATTTTATTTTAAATTTAAGTTGGAAAACACTCTGGATCGTCGAACATCTTTTGAGAAATTCACACGCAATGTGGTAAGTTTGTTGCCTCAGAAGACAAGTAAACCTGATGGGACATCCTTCTCCCCTCCCCTCACCGATCCCTACTTTCCCTTTTTGCCTTTCTAACCTGACAGTTAAAAGTGTATTCCTCACAGTTTGTGAATTTTCCTAGGAATGACAGCTTTATAATGTGCTTTCATTACAATCTCTCCTCCCTAGTCCCTTTCCTACTGACCTCAATAGTTACATGTGGAGGAATGGACCTTTGGGAGCCATGCTTTTTGCATTAGAAAGCATGAAATTATGCACTTTAGTTTTGGTTTGCTTTTTTCCCCTCCAAAAATGGTAGTAAAGAATCTGTGAAAGTCTGCTTGATGTTCCTTTTTCTGGTGCCTCCCAAAAAAGTCTAACACAGTTTGAATACAGTAGATTTCCATCCCGTCTCTTTTTTATTTTACTAAAAAAAAAAAGTTTGTCCCATTTTTTTTTCAATTGGAAACAGGTAAAAATAAACAGTAGTAATTTCCCCATCTTCCTTAATGTCTAGCACAGCTTCTTCAGGACCAAAGAATTCATGCTGATTATGCACAGGGGTTTGATTGGGGGTTCATTTTGATAATGGACTAAAAGAACTGATTTTTTAAAAAGTATATCATTTTCAAAAGCTATTTCACAAAGGTAAAAAAAATAAAGGCTGGTAAATTTGCTGTGGGCATTCTCTTGCCACCTGCAAAAAAGATCCGCTGATTTCCTGATATGTGATAATTCATTTTACGTATCCAGTTTCTTTGGAATTTTTTTTTTAACATTGTGAAAGTTCAAACTAAAGCATTCAACGCATTTATTTTTGTAGGGCAGAAACATCCCTATTTTCCCATGCCATAAAAACTGTACACCAACACTGAGGGCGAGCACTAACCTGTTATGAAAGAGGTAGAAAGATCTTGGATTATACTCAAGTTTGTCTGCATTGTCTGTTGAATTGTGCAGGTGACGCTGCTGTGTGTGTGTGCGTGTGCGTGTCCGTGGCTTTTTCTGTGACTTGGTTAGTGGAACTGTCTATGTTGAAATGAAAAATATAAGAGCTTTCAGCAAAGATCATGGTTTTTGTTTTTTAGTTATGAGGGAAGGAGAAACAGTTCTCAGAAACTGCCTCCTGTATAATGAGGCTCAAGAGTATTTCCTCGAGTATTAAATATATATATACTTTCTTGTAAACAAAAAGAGACACAAATGCAGTGAAAGAATAAAGTTTTGTAAGGCTGTGGGAATATCTCACATGTTAAAATAAAACTGTAATTCTTTAACTACTTTCTTATAGGTAAAGGCTTCCTGTAATATGCTTTGAATCCACTGTAATCAGGAAGAAATTTGGATTCAATGGGACAAAGTCAGTAAAGGACACTAAAAAGTAAATAAACAGCCACAAAGGAAACTATCCCAATGTTTGAAACAAAAACCCCTATATTTTGCATGGTGGTGTTGCCATAGCATGTTGCAGTGTGATTTGTGTGTTGTCTGAGCAGGTTCTCTATAAAACTTTGTACGTGGTAACATTATACATGATAATTCTATAGGAAGCTCCACATTAATAAAAAGCCTATGTTAATAAAAGAGTATGGGCAGTAGGTAGTACGTCTGGGACCTCTGAGAGCCAAGCTTTTTCACAGTCACAGTGCCTGGCAAGCTGCAATAGCCACGTTTATTCATGGGAGTTTAAACAGCCCGTAGATCAGGAATTTGTTATGACAAAGAATATGTAAAGAGATGGATATAAGCACAGAAATAGCAAGCTTCAGACAGATGTGAGGAGAATACAGCACAAAAAGGGATGAAGTGAAGACAGACCTGGAGGCACTAAGATGACTCTCTGATAATCCCTCTCAGAGCAGCCTTACTGATAAACCAGCGGTTCTGTGCACAAACACTGGAGCATTATGCCCTGCAGGCATGCTCAATTTTCATCGTGCTAATCTCAGGGCAGAAGTACCAGAACAGCAGGATGTCAGAGATGCAAGGCAGGCCCAGTAAACCAGTTGTGAGCTAGAAAAGGGAACGAGGATTTCTAGACATGAAGCATCAGTATTTCTTCAGTTGAAGAGGGTGATTGATTGTTTGTTTGGTTTTTTTTGTTTGTTTTTTTTTTTCATGGAGCAAGCTGTAAAGTAAAAATTGTGGTTTTGCTTTTCCTCAAACTACTACCTGTGAATCCGGGTGGAGTCTGTCAAGTCGGGTCAGTTACAGAAGTAAAGCATGTCACTGCTAAATCTATACTCTCTATTAGATCAGCAGGTCTGAGTCTTGCAAATAATCCAGAATGTCAGAATGCTCAGATGCAGAACTTTTCTCCAAGGTGATTGAATTCACATCACCCACTGCCCCAGGACCCCTTACCACCAGGCATCGTTGCATCCTTGTTCTTCTGTTCTTGTTCTGGGTTATGATTAGTTAATAATATGTAATTATCTACCTTGGTACAGTGTTTTCAACCAGCAGGGATGAGGGAAACATTTCTCAGAATGTCCTACAGTGTACTGATTAACTCATTCAACCGTGTAGAGAGGGACTGTGGTATAGATCTGCTTCTGATTAATCCAGAAAATAGAGGTGAAACAGGCCTTCTACAACCTGGATAAATACTGTTGTATCTGAATGATTTAGTAAGATCAAAATTACTTTTTCTCTTCTCCTCTGATGGTTTAGAAAATTTAGACTAATTTTCACTTTTTTTTATTCTCACATCAAAGTGGGTTTGTGTTGAGCTAAATTAGACCCCAGTTTTTTCCATTTGTGTTTAAAAAACCCAGTAACCTTGGCTGTGTCTAGGGACTGAACTTGAGAAGATGACCTTGTAATTCATAACCTGATTCATTAAGATGGAGAATATAAGAGGCTCCTTGATTAGTGGCAATTGAAAGTGGGTTATACTTGCTACAGAAATAATTTATTAAACTGGAAAGATTAGAAACTTTGTAAGTGCAATCCCTCTGTTCTCTTCCTTGAATTAAGTACAAATCACCTAATATAATGAGTTGTTATTCTAGTCTGATGGGGAAAAATAAAAAGCGAGCTATAAAAAAAAAAAATAAAACCCCCAAGCAAACAACAAACCAACTTTTCTGCCTTACTTTGACACTGGAGACTTTTCTTCCCAGAAAACGTTCAGTAGGTTGGTGCACTTTATGAAAGCCCTAAATATTTAGCTTAAAAACATTGGCTATTTGACTTTCTCTGTAGATTTTATAGTGCAAAATTGCTAAGGCTTTGGCAGTCTGCAACAGACAAGATGAACAGTGTTAGAAACAGGTCTGCATTTATATACAATATATATACAAAATAGATAAAGCAATATTAAACTGCCATTTGCTATACGTAATATTTATTACTGAACACTTTATAGTTTGCCTCTGAGTAGTAAGCGCAGCTGTTCTTGGTCTGCCTCACTTACTCACATGAGTACTGTGTGAAAATATAGACTACATAAGCTTCAGCACTACTGGAATGATGCTATTGGATAAGTGCATTGCCTTGGAGTAACACTGACAACCACAAGTGTCACAGCTCTGATTTAGAGGCACAGGGAGCAGCAACACTGTGCTCTGTGCTCCCTCCAGCCACCTCAGCCCCTCAGCTTTCTCTGTGGGAATAATTATGATCTAGTCACCTGCAGTTTCCCAAGGAAGTGAGTAGGGAAGGAAAGGCCTAAGTCAGAGAGCAGGAGAATCTCATTGCTTGCTACAGTAGTAGAGAGAGGGAAATCAGCTGTTTCTGTGGAATTGAAAAACTGAAATCCTTTTGAGGAATTCACATAGGAGGGAAGCCATATTTTAGACAATTTTTAAAATCAGGAGACTTCCTCTACTTCATGTACTGACATCTGTACTACAGAGGAAAAAAAAAAAAACAGTTGTGCGCACCAATAACACTGATGGGAACAATAAGGTCCTTTGGGGAGAACTTTGGACTTTAATTTCACATGTGCATGAGGGATTTGTGACAGTGGCAGACTGGTAGTCTGAGCAGGACACCTTTGTGAGCATTAGCCTGATGCTTAGCTGTGATCACCAGGCTGGAAGCCTGAAACAAAGAATCTCATTTACAGGGAAGTGGGCTAGTTTCGTTTCCACCCCATGGAAATTTTCTTGTCCCACCAAGAACCAAGTTAGCAGAGTGAGAAGGTGCAGTCTACCTTCTCAGACCTCCCTGTGGGGAGACACCTCATCATGGCTGCAGACACCACACTCTGCATTAGAGTTTCATTCATTGCTGCCCAATTCTTAAGGCAAAAAAAAATTCTTGTTGCAAGTTTGTGATGTTGTATGGAAATACAGCCAGTACAAAACAGACCAAACTCAGTTCATATATTAAACTAGGGAGCCATTAGATGATACTTATCTTTACTCATAACCTCATAAACAAGACCCCATTTAATAACTCTGAGTTTAAAACCATTATATCTTACATTAACCATACACTGTCCAGCTGTCTTCTCCCACTTAGCTAGAAGAACCTGATGACCAGTGTCCTCTGACAGCTTTCCTCATCAAAACAGTAATAATAGACCACTTCATGTGGCCATTGAATACAGCAAGTTTTCACAGAGGCTCAATCCAATGTCACTGTGACATAGCAAATTATGGTCTAGAGATGGAAGTTAAAACTCATAAAAATATCTTCCTCATCTCTTATCAGCGGGGGATAGACTTTATAGATGCTAAAACCATTGTAATCTCTTGTCATGTTAGATGCTTCCCCTTTATTGAGAAACAAGGCAGATAATATATCATCTTCGTCTCTTAATCAAGAATTTTTTCTATATGAACAGGTAAAACTTATGTATGCAAGACCCTGATGTTCCAGAGTAAAAGTCCATCTAGCCCTGAAACCCTGCTGATGGCTGTATTTTTTCTCAAGCACAACACTGTGAATGAGTTTCATTGCAGTATCAGATGTGGGGTTTCATGTTCAATGTACAGTCATGGAAAAAATTCTAATAAGACTTTTGAATTTGCTTACAGGTTATTCCTAAAATTTAACCCAAAAAATAGCTAGTCAGGGAAAAAAAAAAAACAAACCACACACACGAAACAACAACCAAAAGAAAAAAACAAACCCAAAAACCCTAAAAACAAAAAGAACCCAAAACCCAACTAAACAAAAAACCCCACAAATCTGACTTGACAAATGCAAACCAGTAAGAAAAATAATAAGTATTTGTAGAAATTAAGGCTTTTTCCATTTCAGGGAAGAGTCTTTTTGACTAAAAAGAACTGATGAAATAATGAAATTTTTAGTTTTAACCAATAATTAGTCCAAAAATCTAAAACAGGTGTAGAAATTTTTTTTTTAGGAATGATGCCCAGGCTAATGAGGAAAATACAAAAGAACACCTGTAGGACATGCTAGTTAAGGACTGGCCTCCTTGTCCTGTTCTGCAGTGACTGGAGCTAAGCTGCTGCACTCTGTGCTGGAAGAGAAGAGCTGAGGAGTAGCACTTGCTCGGTTGTGTTCATCTAAGTGAGGAGCCAGTGCATACCATTCAGGTATTATGCCAGTGTCTGCCATTTCCCAGCTGACAAACATTTACCCAAATCTTCAGTTATTTTCATGAATGAGAACTGCAGAACAATATGGAGACCTGAGGGGTCAGGCCTAGGACAAACATACTAAAAATATTTTTCTTGTGCATTGATGCCTCAGAAAATCTTATGTGTAGCCCCACATTTCAGGTGGTTATTCAAGTTCAAAATACCTCATCTGGCAAGAGTTTGTAGGTTAATGACAAATGACAGCAACTCATCAGTAAATGTAAAGATTGGTTTGAAAGAGAAAGAAATAGGGAGTGTCATTTGATTTGGAATGAGCCAAAAGGGAAACACAGTCACTTAGCTGCTGCCTCCCATCTTACAGACTGCTCCGGGAAACGGTACAGCCCTGATGAGAAATGAGCAGAGGACTGCAAATCCCCATGATAGGCAGAAGGATTTTCCTGGACATGCAGCCACTTAGTGCTGCAGCTGTGCTGACAACTCGTGCCCCAAATTCAGTAAAGGCTAACCTCCTCCCCTTCCTCACATGTCTGAAAGAACACAGGTGTCTGAGAGCAGCATCCTATGCTGCTGTGGAAATTCAAGAAGAACCCTGACACCCTGAGCAGTGTTTAAACAATTCCCCTGTGCTAGAGGAGCAAAGGCTACCTAGTCTTGGAAAGAGGCTTAGAGTTTCTGCTCCTGCGCCTCTCCAGATGTGCTTCTGTTAGGGGCTGTTTATGTACTGGCTGTGTGTGGTGCACTGCGATGTCACTTGGGAGCTTTCCCTGCCAGTGCCAGCTGAGCTGCCAGCGTGCTGCAGGTGTGTCTCACATAGCCAGATGGGGAACGGTTAGAGCAAGGAGGGGTGATTCTCACTCTGCATCTCATTTTGTTCACAGCAGCGTTCACACTGTTTCTCTCTTACACCTGATCAGATGTGTGGAATTCTCATTTCTAGTTCTACCAGTATTGGTCCTGGGGAGTAGCATCTGCGCTGGCAATGAAGAAGCATGAAAAATGAGCCACTGAGGTTGCTTAGCAGAAAGGAAGAGAATTAATCTTCTAAAAGGAAAAGACTTGATCTTCCTCTAGCATATATTTCAGCTCCTGACTCTATAAAATTCATATTGATTTCTTAGAAGCCACATATGCATTGAGGTTGTTGCTGATTTCTTTGCTGGATTATTTGAGGTGTTAGTGTCACACTGCATAACTAGGTCAGTCAGCATGTTCATATCCAGTAGCTCGTGCATCTGCACATGGTTATTTAATTTCCCCCTAAATTAAAATTGGAAAGGACAACTCTATGTTAAACAGTACACTAAGTTAGGGACTGAACACTAGAGGCCAATTAATTTTGTATTCTTAGATGTATTTGTTCACTCCAACTGTTGTGCTGCCTCCTCATAGTCCTTGTCAGGGTATATGTGCAGGGTCTCATTTTGTCTTGTATATTATTAACAACATTGGTAGTTTCAATACATATGTCCAAAGTATGCCAATGTGCCCCAACTTCTTAATCCTGTTAAGAATTTGCCCATATTCTTCTAAAAGCTCATGGCAAGATTATACTGAAAATAGTAAGGAACTCCTTTTCATTATTCAGGCAAACACCTACTACTTCTTCTGACTTTTTTTCCAATTGTTCTTTAATCTCATTAGGACTGGAAACATTTTCCTATGTGTGATGACTCATATACTACATTCTCAAAAGTGGCCTCTTGGATGTAGTTTTCCAAATCAAAATTTGTTTTCTGGAAGTGCTGTTAACATTGCATCTGAAAGAAACAGCTAGGCTGAGCTCTTAAATTATGACCCCCTAGTGATGAAGCTGCATCAGTCTGTAAATAGAGTAAATCTGGAAATTTCCTTGGAATGATAATTATGAAACCCTACCATATAGAGCTAAAGAGAAGGTATACTCTGGAACAGAGTTTGAAATAAATATTCCTTAAACTGGAAAATACCAAATCCCTGCAGATCTGAACAAGAAGGTGGAATAATTCTGTATCTGGGGCTGCTATGGATCATGAGTATTAAAAAAACTTATTTTCCCAATCAGAGAACTAAGTATGATTCAGAATAAACATGGAAGACCTCTTAAGGAGGGTGCATCTTCTCAGATGTCACTTTTTTAACTGTAAGATAAATTAGAACTGCTAATACTTGGAAAAAGAGCACATGTTATTGTGGTTGTTCAGATGAAGACTTCTTATCTGTAAACGTAATGTTCTTTGAGTCAGGGAGTGGAGGTAGAAGAGAGGACCATCCAGAGAAATCCTGATCACTGTAGGGCTTATGAGAAAAAGTCTCCAATGGTCAGCAATATCCAGGGAGCAATTGTTGTAGAGTATGGAAAAAATTTGTCATGATGGCTCAGTGTGTCTATGGGGGAAAATTCAAATGATATGTAGAATAAGATTATACAAGTTTACAGAAAGTAACCACTCCTATAGACTTGTAAAATTAAACATAAATAAATTAATGAAATGCAAAGATAAGCATATGCTCAATACTTTTCACGATTATGGCCAAGAATGACAGACAATTGTGATTCTCCTAACAAAACACTTACTTTTGGACATGCAGTTTCACATTGTATTCCAGTGCCACACAGCTGTTGAGACTTTTCTGACTAATTAAAAAGAAAAGATGTCTTATAACAGCTTACCTGTTACATTAGAAGAAAACATAATTAAAGGCTTAACAAGTGTCAGGAAGCTGTGAATTTCATGTAGATAGAAAGTGAGTGTTAAAGCTAGACACAGGGAAGAGAGCATGCCAGGAAGGTCACTTTGTCTTTTGAAGAAGCAAGTGTTAATACTGTCAAATGATATGGTGAACCTGATGGATGAGCAGTCTAACCCAATATTTGCAGCTCATGAGTCCCTTTCAAAATTGTATTGTAGGAGAAATATTCATCTTAATTTGTTCAACTTGTATTTCAGAGCACAAAGAATCAAATAGTTATTCTTCCTTTTGTGAAGATCCACTCTAATATATTGCATTTTAGCAGATGCTAAAAACCAACTAGCAGATCCCTGTGAGCATAAATTTAATTGATAATGACAATAGATGTTAAATAGTGTAATTCCACTGATTTTATAATACAGCAGATGAGTTAACAACTGATTGATGTGTCAGAAGTTCATTTACCGCTTACTGCAGAAAATGTAGCATCTCTCCATAGTTACAGTATTTCTTACTGTAGTCTCCTTGAAACCAGTTTTATTTTCTCTGAGTTGTGCACTTAAAAAGAACATTAAAATAAATGTAAGTATTAAATATCTAACTGGAGCATTGGAGCCTCTTCCTATTTAATGTTTTATGATCTATTTGTGTTCCATTATCAGGATATGGCTGTGGTATTTTGAGGAGTGATGTAAGCTTGCTGTGCTAGCTCTGCCTCTGTTGGATCAGAGCCACTGTAGGACAGCCCTAGGAGAGCTAGCTCCTTTTCTATGGCCTTAGGAGAGCTAATTCCTATTATGTGGTTTCATGGCTTTTGTCTGGCTCAGATAAAGCTCAAATCTGCCTGAAATATACCATGGTGCCATACCCTACACCATCCTCTTCACACTGTAGACCTAACTCTTGTGGAACAGTCATTATACCTTATTAAATGAACTTGCTAAAAAACTGAAACCACAGCCTTGCAACAGGAGGAATGATGAGGAAAATAACAATGTGGAAACCCAAACACCTTTAAAGCAACGTTATGCAGTCACACGTAATATACCCGACCTGTGTTCCTTATTAATAGCAAATACTGTCTCGGCAAACTGATAGCTGTGTTCATGAAGCAGCTGCTTTCCTGCCTGTATGCAATCTGCCTCTTCCTATGTTACCTGAATTTGGAAGTAGCTTTTTGTCTTTTGTGACCGAGCTATGCAGTTCGCACGTTCATCTTTGTAGCACAAGGTGCTCTCACTTGTGGTAGCCTTCTTCAAGTTCTGGGTATGACCAACAGCAAAAACCTCAGCATTAGCTTCTCATCAGCCAAAACCAGTATCATTCAAAAATGGCCTGTAAATTTGCTGGCTTACTCTGTGGAACATTCTGGCTGGCTGGCAGTGCAGGTGTTTAAGTGTAAGGGCTTCCTGTGGTTTAAGATTTGACAGACTCCAGTTGGTGCCCCTAGTTATTTGACAGTGATGTGGCAACACTAAGTGGTTGCTGATGAACAGGTTTGCAGTGATCATGCCTCTGTTTTCTGTTTCCTTTTTTTTTTTTCTTTTTTTGTTTTTATCTTTTCCTCAGGGGAAATCGCTCACATCAAAGAGGTTAACCAGTCTAGTGCAGTCCTACTAAAAGGATCACCTTGTAGCATGGAAGCAGACTCAAATCATTATACATACTTTGTAGCTCACTGATTGCCTGACTCAGAGGACAGTAGAACAAGATGTTGCATGGCAAGGACCTGACTTGTTTTCTTTTGTGTATACTAAGGCATTACAGACTCCGAGGGACTCTCTAGCCTTTCGATGCCTCCATTTTGAAAACTGTCTGCTCACTTCCTCCTTCATATCAAGCTGGATCTGTGTCTTTTTATTTTCTGCAAGCTCAAGTACAGTGAAAAAAAAGCTTCTGCTAGGCACAGTTTATTAAAAAAATACGTCAATCAAAAACTGGAAGAAATGTAAAAAATGCATATATTAATAAATATACATATGGCATCACATTTACTGCACAATAAATTAGCACAGAAGGTTTCATTTCACTGATGTATTCACATTGAGAAAGAAAGCCTGTGTCTTTGTCTGTTGTCTGTATATTCTCTGTTAATGTTTCTTGCATTTATTTTTATACCATATTTAAAAAAGAACACCTTTTACTCCAGATGTATTAAAGTTGATCCTTTCTCTGTAAATTTGTGTATGTTTATATTGTTGTTTTATCTTTCATTAAAAGATGCAGAATCTCTTTCCTTTGGGAATTTTGAGATTTTAATATTGAATCTGAAGTTTAGTCAAGAGCAAAATCATCCCTAAAAGTTACACACTTTGTGCTTTCTAAAAGGTGACATGAAATGGCATTTTCTTTCTCTCAGTGACACCTAATCAAACACACTTTATTGATAATCATTTACTTTTAATTTTCTTTTTATCAAGCTAGCAGCACTGAGACCTTTCCAGCTTGCTCATCATCACATAAGCAAACCTTTCTTTAAGCTAGACCTGTGAGAGTGCAGCCTGCAGAGCAATTCAGTCACTACCCAAGATCAGATCGACTGAACTGCATTTCCTTAGGAATGGACATGAACAAAGCTGCCTGAGGACAGAAGTGTATACCTGCTAAACAGGAAGGGCAGTGTTTCTTTCTCCTTGCTGTCACTTGTGATACAATTCCAATATTTTAACCTGAAAAAGTAGTGTTTTGGGAGTTCTAAGTATATTGTCTGTAGTGCAAACCTTGGGTAGTAATGCAGCAGGCTGTCATTTTAATTCAAGGACTCTATTCAGGGGTGCTGTTGTACGCTGCTGAGCTTACTCACACAGAGACCTAGTGGCAGGATTATAAAAGCATGTAGATGTTGTTTGTGTGACAACAGCTATGGAGCTTCTGAAGCTAAAACTGAGCTGGAACTGGAAATCTCTGCTTGGCCTAAGAAACAGCACTTTTGACTGATGGGGATGACATGAGGACAGTAGGTAGAATCTCTGAGTAGAAAAGCGATGATGGCAACTAAGTCAAATGACAACACACTGATACCTCCAAGGCATAGGAGGGTGCATAGGACAAACAAGCCTTTTTAGCAATGCACAGCATAGACTCAGGACAGCCAGCTCTAGTACCATCTGTTGTACTGACTTGGCTTGATACTGAGAAATGGGAATCTTGTTTCAAAAGGACTACCAAACCTAAATATGCACACTGTCCCACAAAAAGCAGGACAGTCTTAGACACAATCAGACGATAGAGTTGAATACATTAATACTAGAGTCATCTCATTTAATATCGGATACCCACCCTAGTTGTTGTGGCTAGGGACAGAGCAGCTGTGGGCAGAAGGAGCTGAGCTGCCTTCTGCAGGGAGCACTCGCTTCCCCACAGGCTCTGGTGCAACCGTAGCCCTGACTGCAGTATCTCTGAAGAGACAGTCTGAATGAACCTAAGACAAAATGCATTATACATCACCATGCATGGCTGTTCCTCGGGTTTTGCAGTCGATTTTTTTTTGCAGTTTGGGATTTTTGTTTGCTCTTTGTTTTCACGTGACACTGTGTTTCTGGTTTCTAGCTAGGATGATAATCACTGCATCGAAGTGTCTCTGTTTTTCTTAGCACAATTCTACTAAGCTTTTATCAGAAAACACTGGAAATGCCTTATGAGAGCTTGATTTTATCAAGAGCTCCATCTAGGTCAACTTAAAATATTTGCAGTCTAGGGAGGCCAGATAAATTTTAATAAATACCTACATTGAACCCTAGATCTTAAACTCTGATATTTAATTTTCCTTTACCACAGAAATGTGAGCTCTGAGGCAGGAACTTGTGGCCAGGCAATCCACAGAAATTTGAGCTCTGTGTCACTTCTCAGTGCCAAAGAGAGATATTTATTTCCAAACTCCTGCTGCCACCAATTGCATCAGCTGGTATATTGCCTGCTTTGCCTTAGAAGTTAACTAATTAGATACCAATATCTGCTTTGAAGAATCACTTCCTTCAAATAGGTAATGTATAAAATTTATGCATTAGGTATTTCATGCAATTTTACCCTAAGAAACATATTTTTTTTTCAAAATCACTTTGCAACACCAACTGGCCGATAAAAAGATGTTGAGCATTTGTATTCCTGAACCCATTTGGTACTTATTTTAGTTCTTTACTTTCAATAAATATGAAGTCTCTACTGAATGGCTGTCTTTCCCTGTATTTGCACAGGATTTAACACAATGTCTGTAAAGTAAAAGTATGCATTACTAATAAGGATTTCAAAGCAGTCAGGAAGCTGTATTAAGGTTTGTTTGTTTCCAAACTTATATGAATATCCACTTTCAAGGATTAAAATTAATTTAGATTGAGGCATATTTGTACAACCACCAAACAGCTGTAGTGTAATTTCAGTTACACGGTGAAATACCCATTAGGAATTTCAGTGAGGCCACAAGTCTGCTGAGGAAAAAAGGACTGAGCGAGAACCCCAACTTGAAGGGACTATATTTCTTGTCTCCTGGGGAAGAAGCATCAATCAGTGCCTCCTAGCTTTGCTCAGGAAGCTGAAAACACCCTCTGTCAGAAGATATTAATTGCAATATTCATTAAAATAACCAGTTGGAGCTGGGAACTTCCATCTGAGGGTTGAGATCCATCAGGCAGTCTCTTTCCTCATGCATTCTTGTGCATAAACCAATTCTTAAGCCTACAGGGGAAAGAAGTGTTTGCTGGTGCTGCTGCACCCTTGAGACAGTTTTTTGCTCCAAGACCAGCCCGGGAAGGACAGTGGTCAGTAGGAGAGATGGGAGCTTCCCTGGAACAACAGCAATTAAAAACTGTCTTTCAACTCTACAGAACTGAAGAGTGAGGAAAAAGGCCTTAAAGAGTGACAAGAGAAACTGCAAAATGCTCAGCTGAAATGGTAGTAGAGACTGGCCAGAAATTAATGAGCTGAAAGAGAATACAGGAGTAGGAAACGGGAATTAGTTGTGATGAACAGAACAGAACCGACAAGGGAGGAGAACTGGGGAACTGAGTAATTAAGAGCAAGAGAGGCTGAATGCAGCTGGTGGATTGCCAGTTGTTCAGAGATAGAATCAAAACCCAAAAAAAACAGGCAAGATCAACTGTGGTTAGCCCTTTAAAACATAACAATGACATTTTTTTCAGCTAGACACCAATGAATACCAAATATCTAGAACTGCTTTTTTCAAATTGCACCCCAAAATTGTTTAAAATCACGAGACATATATGCCAAGTAGTCCCCCAAGGTGTAACAAACAGGAGGGCAAAAAAGAGTTCCAGAAAATGAGACCTATACAAATGTATTTAGGATGTTTATTTATTTCAAAAAAAATAAAGCCAAAGCAGACAACTAAAGTGAAGGAAGGCTGTTTTCTGTAACTAACTGGAATGAGGAGTCAGGAATGACCGGTGATTTATTTGTGGCTCCTTCAATTATTTATGCCAAGTGATTAACAGCTGTTTGAACTTAGTTTTTAAAACTTCTGTATTTTTAATGTCCTTTCTAGATAGAGATGTGCACAGAACTGACACTGGGCTTAGGTGCATAAAATGCAGGAATTTTGTTAAAAGAAAGTTAATAGCTATAGGGACCTATATAATATAAGGTTTTAATCCCAAGATGTTTGAGGGAAATTAGCAATGATTTCTTTGAACATACTCTGTGTCCACAGTTCATTTAAGGAAGTTGCTAAGTGCTTGTGAACCAGTCCAATCTGCCTTTTGATCTGACTCTGCTGAACAGATGAATGCGTTTGTCTCCTGTAAGCTGAAGAAAGGCTAAAGTCCCAATATGAAAGAGGCAGAGGAGAGGATGATCTCTCTCAGGTGGGGCTTCCTCTCTTTATGCTGTTCCAAACTGTGGAGTCCTTGAGTAATAAGTGTACAAATAAATGGGGTTTGTTCGCACAAACGTTGGCTTGAGGGATGCAGAGTCTCTCCAGATGGTCATTACCTCTGCCACTATGATTTTTTTCCTAATATCTAAACTAAATCCTCTTTGCTTCAACCTATTCCTTTATTTTTGACTAGGCTTCTACAATTGCTATAATAAAATGTTCCCTACCTTTTTGTTCAAATACATAAACAGCCATTGTAATGTTACAGCCTCCTTTGGGTTTCTTACTGGTGTTTTCTGAAGTGTGGAGTGACTTCATTGCTCTCCTCTGGGTTGGGGGGGTGTTACAGCTTTACTGGGGGCCAGTGCGCAGAGCAGACTCCAGGGCTCCCAGCCAGGCTTTACAGGAGGAGGGTAGTTCTGTCTGTGCACACAGCTATGGGGCTTGCTTGCCCTTTTTGTGGTAGATGGCCACTACAGTATTGTGCCAGCTTATGTGGCACAGTGATGCCCACATCCTTTGCCGTAAAATGTAGATGGTTTTTCCCCAGTCAGAAGAGCTGACTCTTCTTGGGTCAGTGAGGTGTCTTCAGTTGTCCATTGAGTAGCATCCTTGTTTTTCAGAGCATCTTTCTGTTTTTCCAAAGTCACCTTTCTTTTTGCTTCTAACCTAATAAATACCTGTAGTCCTTTTACCTGAGGGTATCTTTATGTGTGGGTGAGAGTGAGGAATCTGCTGGCCTGAATCTTCAATACAAATGCATGAATGAGAGTGGATACCATCATCAATATTTGCCATAAGGGATCTGTATGTATAAACTGTTAAGAGAAATTGCCACGACAATAAACCTGAGAACCTGCTCAAATGCTAGATGACAGTCCGTATTTACAAGTGTGGACATGGACAGTAAATATCAAACAATATTAAGACACAATTGTAAATGTTACCTTGTTAGTGGCATTTGCACAATTTTTATTATATCTTTTCATTGCTCCCAAAATATATTCTGCTGCAATCACCTTCATTGGCATTTTTTTTTATTTGATTAGATTTTAGAATCTCTCATTAGACTTCTCACAGAAGTCAGCTTTCAAAGAGATACTATTTACCACCCTTCCTCTTAACCTTGTGGCTGCTTCTTCCACATGTGTATCATGTAAATGAGGGATGTCATGATTCATGTAACTTTTCTTTCCACCTCTTCATTCCTTTTCTCCTTTCCTTTTTAAAAGATGTGTGGCAATGGCATATTTAATGTAACACTTCTCTACTTTTTTGCTACAAGAAATGTATAACCTGAAATCTATAACCCTTTGAGTTCATATCTTCTGATGCACTGTTCTTTATATGACTTGTCTTTTCTTTTAGACTCTCTTTATTCTCTCTCCCTCCCATTCGGTAATGTGTTTGAAGGATGCTCCATCTTTTATGGTTCTTTTTCTTTGTTCCTCTGATCCTCACTCCATTGATCCCGCCTGCATGTTCCTACAGTGCCCACTAATGCTCTTTACACTTACCTCCTTTCTTATCTTTCTTGGAATTGAAAAAAATTACAATTAAAAAAAAAAAAAAAAAAAAGAGAAAGCATTAAAGGAAAGGCAGGCTAGTGCTAGGGCTGGGGTTGATGCAGATGCAGAATGTGCCTCTGACTGTGGTCTGATGTCAGGGGACCATCCTACCCCCAAGTGCTTGTGTTTCTGTTTTGCTACCCTGCTCCCACCAGGTCCCTCCTCCAGCCACTGCTATCCTAATCTCCCCTATGTTTGGGATGTTAGTGAGGATTCAGACATAACCACATAACCCTAAGCTCCTCTGTGCATTAGCCCCTCTCTTCACAGAATCTTTACTTTGACTGGCAGTGGGGTTAAGGTATCCTTTCAAAAGCTAGTCTGCCGTGCACCATGGA
>VWZY01011231.1:786408-817019 GCA_013399075.1 Chloroceryle aenea | reverse complement strand
AAGGCCTAATCCTGGCCCTCGTCACGCAGTCGCTCCCTGTCCTCCCCGTCTCCCGTTGCGTCTCTTTTTTTCCGAGTGGAAAAGTGGGTTCCCAAAGAGAAAATGCAGGTTGAGGTTTAATGGGGGCGAGGGAGTTGGAAGTGGCCTGCCCTTGGCAAACAGGGGATGCTCTGGGTGCTGAGGGGGACTTTGAATTGTCTCGCCTNCCATTATAGCCCATTATTTGAGAAATGTATAAATATAGAATAAGATCAGAATACAAAGGAAGGAAGTCAAAACAAACTTCTTTACCATAGTTAATAATCTAGTTTGGTGTTCTCAAAGTTTGGGGGTTCCCCCCTCAATAGTTCTGAAGTGATCATAAGCCTTTTTTTTGGTTTGGTTTGGTTTGGTTTTTTTGTGGGTTTTGTTGTTGTTGGTGTTTTTTTTGTTTGGTTGGTTGGTTTTCTGCTTGATCGTACTTACTTTTTCCTCCTGGCCGAGTCTTGCTGATTACTGCGCTGAGAACCGACCTTCATAGGAAACAAGCAAACCCGACTTTATTCCCCTCCCCTAAACCCTCAGCTACGGTGATGNGGGATGCTCTGGGTGCTGAGGGTGACTTTGAATTGTCTCGCCTCAATACAAGGTGATGAGATCAACGTGTGTTTTGCTGCTCAGGTGGTCAGCAGCTAAAGGGTCTCAGCACAACGGACATCCCCTTATTTAAGAAAAAAAACCAAACCACCTTTCTTCATATCCTAGTAAAAAGGCCACGAAATATTTTGGTAAGATTACACCAGAGGAGAAAGCCTCTCCTAAGATGGTGGCCAGGAACTGATGTTGCTCTACTACAAGGAATTCCTTCTAGGTTGTTGAGGTTCTATCAAGATATGTTTGGCATGTCTCAAATTGACTTCAATAGCTGCGGGCACTGATTTAAATAATGAAAAATCAGAGCACTGTGCCACTGAGTATAAAAGTAGTCCCAAAGAACAATGGCAGCCACTGGGCAAAGCCAGTACCTCAGGGTCTGTTTTGTCCTTAGAGACATGCAGAGACTGAGGACTGGCAGCAGAAGCAGTTATACCAAATTGTCTGCAAGTGCTTGGGAGAGTCTGGGCACGAACCTGGGAGGAAACCCCAGTGGAGAGCCCACCCCGCCTCCTCCAGCAGGTTGCCCATGGGGAAGGTGGACTTTCAAGTCATAGATGGGAGCACCGCTCCCACTTGTTGCCCTGCTCGTGTCCACGGCAATGGGATATTGGTCCTATGATCTGTAAACAAACACGCTGGCCAGAAGGAAACGCGCTCCCATCTGATTCTGTTTTTAGGGAGAACCTCTTGACGATGGCTAAAATATCAATGGTTGACCTCTGCCAAACAGTAATGGTAGATCCTTTATGGCTCTCCACACTTCACTTGCTATCTGTATCTTGGTGAGGACAAGAAACCAAATCTAAAAACTGTGCTTGAATTTCATGGGCTTCCACTTTCATGGTTAAATTATATTTTGTGGGTGCTGCAGATAAATGGGTTTGCTTTGCATTGATTTTGGGTTGCCTTTCCCCTCTTATGCAGAGCCCCTAGTCTGTGCCATGGGATTGCTGAGAAACTCAGCAAACCTGAAACGCTGTGTTTCAGCCTTTTTCCACCTCATCCTTTTGCATGTCCCATTCCAGGTTGAGCAAAGAACCTGTAATCTATGAGGACAACAGGCAAACTAGGGCTGTGCACACTGATGACCTCAGATGCTGAACCATTTTGGGAAGAATTTTCCATAGAGAATCATGAATGTGGGGTGCTAGTCTTCAGTCTTGAAACTCAGAGGATAAAAGAAATACTGTTTCTCCATTAGTAATAGACAGCCAACTTTCATAACATAATGTTTAATGAAAAATATATTAGGTTTTTCTGTGTAACTTTTTTTTGTGTCTGGAATGGATGTTATGGAAAGCAATTGTCCCAGCTCTAGGGGATGGAGAGAAAGTTTGTCTTTGCTGGACTGTATAGCACTCCCCTTTGGGATGGTGTCATTTGATAATTCCTGCCACATGTTCTTATGAGTAGGATGTTTTTGTTTCCTTACTGTGTCTCCCCCCAAGTCCTGCTGGGTAATATTTCAGATGGTCATGGTCAAAAAAAGCATGTGACAACTTCCAGATGTTCAAATAATCAAAGCGATCTGCAGATCTAAGGGAGTACACTAACAAACAAATGAAGGATAACTTGAAGGGCTGCAGTCTAGGTGGGGGGTCACGCTCAGAGTGGTGTGGAAGGCTGAAGCATGGTCTTTTAATATCTGGAGAATTCACTGTTGTCTACATCATTTGCTGAAAATGAGACAGTCTGATGATGTGACTGGGCAGTAGAAACCAAAAACACAGGGTATGGCCATGGTTTTCCCACAGCTTGGATCAGCACCGGCTTCCAAGGGGAGCGAGGAGGCTGTCACGGTGTAGCGTAGCTCTGAGATGAGCTGGCTGCTGGGCTTCAGCTCGCGTGGTGTGGCTGGGGCTAAGAAATGTGACCATGCTCTGCTGCCATCCACACCACCGCTGCATCTCACACTGAGCCGGTGCTACCCAAGGCAGTGCTGCATTCATCTGAGAGAGGGGAGGACACCTCTCAGAGCAGGGAAATGTGCCTGCTTCTGGCTTGCTCTTGGCTGGCTTGTAGCAGTACCTCTTTAGGCATTAGTAACTAGTTCAAAGATGGAGTTTGGGAGCCCTTTATCAAAACCCTTCATCAACCCAGGTGATTTTTTTTGGTCCATCCTCTCAGCTTTATAGAAACAGGTAAGACAAGGCAATTGAAAAAGTATGGTGGGACACAGGAATGGGAATGTAAAAACAGTTGTTATTAAAGGAAAAAAAAAAGCTCATTTGTCAAGGTGAATGAGCGTGGCTGTGTGGTGTGTGAGGAGTGGCAAGCAAGAACAGTAGGATGCAGTCTGCACGTTGCATACTGCTGTCACATGAGTTGGGCGGTCCTGTCTCTGGTCACAGGAGGAACAGTGTTCCCACCCCACAGGATTCTACAGCAAGTATACTGGTCCTTTTTTGTATGCTGCCATTTCGTGTGGCAGTGCCTCTGTTGCTGACAGCATGCCATTGGAACCAGATGTGCTCTGCATCTGTCTGCTATGTGTGCAACTGGCTCAGCTCTGCCAGAAAACTGTTTTACAAAGCCTTCCATGTGGAGCAGTGATGGGGAGGGTCATGCAGTATTATCATCATTATTATTATGATGATTATTATTCTTTACTACTACTGCTATTTCTACAACTAATTTGTGAGAAAAAATTGCTGGCTCAAAACCTGGCTCAGCTGCTAATGGAGAAAGGAAGATCTGATCCCATTGAGGGAGCTGCTGGAGTTTTGAATGTTACTGTGACTCCTACAGGCTGATGCTTTTTGAAGCATAACTGTTTAGGAGATTGCTGCTGACTACTCTTTCCCCTTAGCAGTAAGGCTTTACGTGACATTTCATGCAATCCTATATGGATCTTTTACCACTTGGCGGGTAATGGTGTATCATGCTAGCAAATCCAGTTTCACTCTAGGAAAAGGAGAACTTAGTGACAGTTTGTCCATCATTGAAGGTGGCTTTTGTTAGTCAGGCTCTCTGTATTGTATTCCCGAGGAAGCTGGAGAACTTCTGGCAAGATTATTCCTTGATTTTGTTCAAAGAATATCTTTGTATGTGCATAGAGGGGGAAAGACCAATGCATTGCTCACATGGAAAATCAGACCTCGGTGCCCATGTGCCTGGAGGGACCTGAGAAGGACACTGGTATCAGTCTGGGGGCTTTGGAAAAGGCACACCATGACAGAGGCAAACACCCAAAAGTGAGGCAGATGAGGCCACTGATACCTGAATGTGCTGCAGGAAAGTGGTGGCCATGAAAAATGAGATCTGGGACATACAACAGATAATTTATTGTGGTGAGTCATCTCTGTCCCGATTTGTGTCTGTATGACTGGTCTAACAAGGTTCTTTTATGTTGTAAAGCCTGAAAAGGTTTGGAGGCCTGTGTTCTACTAGCTGGAGAATCAACAGCATGTGCTTCCATCGTTTATAATGTGGTTGTCAAGACTGAAAACTCTGCCCACATCCACAGGGGAAGTTATAATTGCCTATGTATGGTAAATTAAAAATGGGGACCATTCACTGCACTGGAAGCTGACTCAAGAAGGACAGATCATCAGTGGGGAGACATGAAAAAAACCCATGACAACAAAGCTACTGCATCAGAAACCAGACAACTGTGAGAAAAAAAAACAAAAACCAAACAAAAGGACTCTATCTACTACTATTTACCCTTCTATTGGTCATCCACCCATCTCTCTATTAGTTACATAATTGTTTTTTAGTTAAAAAGCCAGGCAAGGGAGGTCTAGTTGGGGCAAGAGTAAAGTGGCTAAAGGACCTTTTCCCTGGCTGGTAAATCTGTGCCTGATCTCCCTTCGAGGCTTCATAGTTTAGAAAGAATTGAAGTTTGTTCTTCAAAAGATGTGTCAGTCTGTTATGGATTAAGGAGACAATATGCCTTCCACATTGACTCTCCCCTCAAAGACTGATTTTTGGAGTATTTGCTAGTCACTTCATTTCAGACACATTTCTTAACATGTTTGGATTTCTTTGTGGTTAAACTTAGAGTCTGTCCTTCCTAAATCCTATATGGCTTGCTGTGCAGTGTTTGTCCTTTCATGGTCATTATTGATACATACCCACTGCACTCATTGTGGTCTACTAAAATAATTTTGTAAGGGTAAAAATTACAGATTAAAATGTTCTCTCAGAGGGACCACCCTAAATTTAATTGTTACAAAAATTCCCCCAATCATTTCCAAACTGAACTTTATTTAAAATGAAATATAAATCCCTTTACTAATCCTAAAATGTGATCTTCCCAAAGCTTCAGACATGAATATTCTCACCAAATTTTCCAGCTCTTTCAGTATTGTGGCTGTACTGAACCCAGCCTGTGGCTCTAGCTCCCATTCAGGAAAATCTGCAGACAAGGCCAATGCCTGATACTGCTATCCATTAAAATCAAAGGTCACACATCTCTTACTTTTCTTTCTCAGCTTTTGTCCCCTTCCATTGCTTGTTTGCAGCTGGACCTCCTTTTTGCTCTTTTTAATGGGAACACAGGAAATTCCCTCTACTTGTCCTGTCTTTGCCTCTTTGTTTGTTAGAGTCCTTAGTCTCTTTCCCTTATTTTAGTAGCCATCATTCTCATCTGTTGACTTCAGATCTTGGCCAAATACTGATAAAGTCAACAGAAAGGTTTTCCCTGAAATTTTAGACATGTTTCTGTTGTGTTTTTTCTTTTCTCTCCTTATTTTTCTTGCTGCCTGGCTGGATGATTTGAACAAATATTTTCAGAACAACTTGTTCTCAGTTGACTAAACTGGTAAATAATGGTTAAATATAGTTATGATTTGGAACAGCTTTTTGGCAAAGGATGGAGTACAGCGCCAAAAAAGATTTTTTCTCACCTTGAGTCATGGGATCTGGTTGATTAAATTAAAATCATTTAATTCACCTGCCAGTACAACACACAAATATCAGAGATGTCCTTTAGCTGGACTACTACTTTGTGCTGCCTACACTGCACTAGCTACAACACCTGAGCAGCAATTCTATTTTGTGAAACAGAAATTCCCTGGCTTTCTTTCTTTGTATCAAAAGCAGCACAAATCTAGTTTATGTATTTCAGCAAAGACTCAGGTTTGGTTTGGTTTGGTTTGGTTTTTCCCTCGGTCATTCTTATTTTTTTTCACTATCTGGTAAGAAAATGTTCCATCATAAGTTCCAAGCTTCAACATGCAGCAATTGTGTTATAAACTCCTTGGTGTTCAAAGGCTGTCTACCTACCTACCTCTGTAACTCAGTCCTACTGTGACAGTAGTGTTTTCTTAGCAAAATATGCTTCACTGAGCCTACAAAAGGGAGGTTTCTATGTTTGTTAGGATGAAACTTTGCATATTCCTATGAAGCGTAAGAGGACTTTCATAAATATTTTTTTCTATTTGTTTATTCAGATGGAGGGGCTAGAAATAAAAATATTAAAGTGTTCCTGAAATTCATAGTAAAAACCCAACTCAAAATAGTAATATGACTACAAGTCACTGTATTTTGAACTTTTATTGTAATAGATTCTAGCAATAGTTCACACAACCCAGTTATTAACTCAGATTGTCTCTGCAGAATCACAAAAACAATCTGAGTCATCCTGCCTTGATTCATGTTCAGTTCCTGTTTGGGAAGGCTTCCCTTACCATCATGGTTAAATTTTTTTTTCTGTGAAAGCTCAGATTCTGTACAACAATCCCACAGTCTATGGTGGATCCTGCAGCATGAATCATGGAAAATATGCATCCCTGTTTATTTGCAGCTGACTGTTTTTGTGGAAGTCCACATGTAAGAAAAGTCATGAGATTTTTTTTCTGTGTGATACCTGTGTTTTTTTGGCACTGTGATGGGAATTGTTTAATAGAGATTGTTTAATATGTCCAACATATGAGAAGATGCTCAGCATTTGAAAGAATGAAAAGAGGTGGAATTGACATATAGAACTGAGACTGACTTTCAGAAAGAAAGAGAGGTTGCCTTTATGAATAAAGCAAGCACCAGAAAGTTCTTTCCCTGTTTCCTCCAGGGTCCTCTTCATGGTCTGTCATTAAATTCTTGTGTAGCCTTTATTTATCTTTGTTGTGGCTTTCATTTCACCTATGCCATTTCAAGTAGTACATGCAGAATATTATTTCAATTAGTTCATGGAGATGATTAATAAATAAATAACTTTGGCATTCTTACCTGAAAAGCATGATAGAAACAGAGAAAATGACTTCTACTTGCCAACCTTCCTTACATCACTCAACTCTGAGTTGAAAATGCAGCACAGAAACTCTACATAATATATTAGGCATAAAGTGAATAATAAGTTTTGACTTCAGGGAAATAAAGCTACACAGAATAACAGTAGCTAACATTTCTGCACTTGAACAATTCAGCTTTGTTTCTGATAGTGGCCTGCAAAAATACAGTACTAATTTTACTGTTAGTAACAGAGGTAGTATTAAGGGATGGTAAGAGAGTAAAATCATCAAAACATTGGCAGATGTTGCAAAGATTAGGGTTATTATCTATAATGAGGATTAAAGGAAATCTAGCAGTAAAAGTCTGAGGTGTTCAGTCATTTGATTACAGAAGACTGAGCAATAGTAATTTATCTGGTGGGCAAAAGTGAAGTCAGCCACAGTGAAACAAAGTGTAGGGGCTACATGTGGTGTTGAGAGCACCCTCCACCAGAGAGCAGTGACAAGACATACCAGGGCATGTCCAGGACAACAGCTGGACTTCAACTCTGGAAGTAAAACTGGTCAAAAATTAATGTGACCCATTGGAATATACATTTTTGACAGGGATGCCTGGCTTCCTCTGTACGTGTGTTGAGCTCCAAAGCAGATTTGTTTTATGCACTCCTAAAGACTGCCTGAAACCAGGAGAGGGTGTGGGCAACATCTCTGAGAGCAGCCTAAAGGCTGGAAAGCACCTTCTGGTAGAAGTTGTAGGTACACAGTCTTTTAAGCGTATCGATAAAAGATTTAAGGCTTACCAGCTAAGAAGAGTAAGTATTTACTTCAGGACTAACACTCTTCCAATTTAGCAAATAAAAATATAAAAAGATCTAGTAGCTGGAGAAGGACAAACAAGCAGGAGTAAAAAGTTTCACTTGGGAAATACTTTGCTAATAGTGTGGATTGCAATAGGTTATTGTGGCTTTTCTAACTTCGGTAACTTTTAAATTGAAAATAGATGCTGTTGGGTTTTTTAATCTAAAAGATGTATTCAAGTTTAAACTGGATCAAATTCAAGGATATTTTGTGTCTTAAATTATGTGGTTAGGTGACCATATGGCAACTTCTGGGTTTTTTTTAATCTGAAAATCCTTTTGCTCTGACAAATAGGGCTGGAGAAGCTCTCACTGTTATTGAGAATTTGGATTCATGGATGTTTGTTATGGTTACTGGGGTCATCGCTCACCTTTCTTCCTTCTCCTGAACCATTTTAGCACTGACTGGTCCGGGCTGCAGAGCTGTACTAGGCAGAACTGTCGTGCCTAGCCCAAGGATGCTCCTTTTTCACTTATTTCTCTCCTCCCAGGCTGGAAACCCACATTCATTTTTCCGAGGAGCCAGGAGCCACCTTGACCCGGGGAACTTCTGTAGCGCTTTGAGAGTAAACATTCACAAAGACCTTACAACTCTGAACTACAGCACGCACAAAGAATACTTTTTTTCTAGTGATTACAAAATGCTGCAATAAGCTTTGCTCAAACAAAACCTCTATTAGTGGTAGTGGAGCTTTGTATATTAGCCACTAAGGATTTGACTGTCAGATAATTGTGATTATAAGTTCTCTTCAGAACAACTTGCATTATTTAAGAAGAAAATTATACTCCAATCAAGCTGTTCAGAGGTTTTGAAATATTCAGATATAGAGCTCCCAGCTTCCCTGTTTTAGCCATTGGGGTACAGTGCTAAATACTGTTAAGCAGGCAATAGTCTCAGGATTTATTGCAGTGACTGAACTCATACATACAGAAAGTTCAGAGAAAAGCCTGCTCTCGTGAACTTTCAACCAGCATTTAAAAACCAATAAGCCATAGGTTATTTATATAATAAATGGATGCATATTTGTCCAAATGTTTAATAAAGATAATATACGAGAAGCACGAAACAAGTCATTTTCCTCCTCAGCAAAAATACATTCCTTCTGTTGGATACAGGACAGTGGCAATAGTAGTTTAAACCTTTTGAAGCTTCTGTGTTCAGAAAAATTTTTCTCTGACAAGAATTACACAGAAACCACAGGTGTTGGAATGGGAATTGTCAGGTCACATTTGGTGAAGTAATGACCTTTAACTGAGGTATGTATATACACCGTTTAAATAAGACTTTGATACAAAAAGGGAAACTGAACCATGCAATACAATACAGCAAAATCTGTTTTCACAAATACTCTTTGTCAGGAGTACAAACGTGCAGTGGTGCTATTGTTTTAAAAGGTCAGTTCACCTTTTTCTTTTGCTTTGGCTATGGGAGTGTGCCTGGCTTGAAAAGGTGAACACTTATTTGGCCTACAGTTGCCTTATACCTTACAACTGCCTGCTCTCTATGCATGCTCTCTCTCTCCTGCAATATACTGAAGGACATATGAATGTTACCAAGAAAATAATGTGAATTACAGGTACACAAACACAGTAATGGCCATTTTTATTTCCCGGATGGTCCCAGGAGATGTGAACACAACCTCCAACCGCAGGCCAACAGCACAGCTTGCTCCAGGACTGAGGGTCTGGGAAGATGGGCTGAAAATATTATTTCTTCCCTATGTACTTGTGTACCAATTGCAACTCAAATATCTTGAAGAAGTGTTCACACTTTATATATGTATCCACACATCTGCACTTCAGATTTATATTACTGCCAATTCACTTTACTTTTATATCACACCAAGTCCCTACATCAACTGTTGATATTTGCTCTCAACAAGAAAAAACAGAAAAGAAGGAAAGGGAGAGACTAAAATGAAGTGTGAGTCTATTGGTAGCATTTCTAAACTTGGGTCTGGGTGTACTAAGTCTTTGACAGACCATTTTTGATCTAAAATCTAGAGTAGTGGTTGTGCTTCAACACTTGCTATTATTCCCAGGATGGGAGCCTGTTCTGTCCCACTGTCACTAATCACACTTGCAGCATGGGGTCTGCCACTCAGTAAGCAGAGGTCTGCTCACTTAGCTTGTGTAAGTCTTTCCACTTAAGTGCACACACAAAATGCTTCTTTTGAGTCTAGCTCCTTCATCCTGAAAGGATGGAAAGATGCCCATAGTTCTTGCTGCCAAAGGATTCCTGAAGCCTTGCATTTTTGGAAGAGGTAAGTGACAGAGGAAATAGAACTTCAAAGGTGAGAAGGAGCCTTCCTCAGAGCTAGAAATTACAGCTCAATTCTGCTTAAAATTTTTAGCTTCAGCTTTATTGATTACAATAAAGAACATCTAATGACAGTAAATGTCGCTTTACTGTTTCTATTAGGAAAGGAGGTGGTCCAAGCATGGTGAAGATTTCATTCCATAGGACTTTATTAGAATAGCAGAAGCTGAAAGCAGATGATGGAAAACACGTTTGTTGAGTTTGGTATGACAGCCATCCACTCTTCAGCTGCCATATGCTTGTAGTATCTGCTTTACATTCCTACATGTTGTTTTCAGACAGTGAGAAGAAGTGGTCAGTCCTTTAAAATTTGAGAGATTCTGGCATTGATTTCTCTGCCCACAGTTGCGTCAAGAGATTGCTTATGCTGGCACGATGAGTGCAATACATGTCTTCATCCTTGATATTTGAATCTCAAAAAACTTCACTAAAAGAGATTCCAGTAAACTATTACTTTCTCTAAGCACCAGTTCTCTGTAGATGTAATCATAGTAACAGACATCATGTTTATTCTGACCCTGGCTAACAAGGGCTGAAATTCTGGTCCTGTTAAAATCTTTAGTAAATACTTGTCTGAAAATTACAAATAGGTTTTCTCACAAAAATAAGAAGATGGAGGGAGGGAAGTAGAGTTTTGTGTAATAATGGTAAAATGTTTTTTTTTTGTTTTTCGACATCCTGGATGTCAATGCTCTTAGTTCATAAAAGTTTGAGTTTGTGCTAAAATGAAACAAAAGTTCACTCTTCCTTTCCATCTCTCCCTCCAAAATAGAAAACCTGGCAGGACTGTGTTTTAATGAAAATGCTGTCAGAGCCACAGCCCAGCTAGGTTCCAGGCAGCATAATAAGACTGAGAGGGGATCTTATTAATGCTTTCAAATATCTGAAGGGTGGATGTCAAGTTGAAGGGGCCAGTCTTTTTTTCAGTGGTGCCCTGTGATAGAACAAGGGGCAATGGTCACAAACTGGAACACAGGAAGTTCCACCTCAACATTAGGAAAAATTTCCTTATTGTGAGGATGATGGAGCCCTGGAACAGGCTGCCCAGAGAGGTTGTGGGGTCACCTTCTCTAGAGACGTTTAAAACCTACCTGGGTGTATTCCTGTGTGGCCTGCTTTAGGTGATCCTACTCTGGCAGGGAGGTGGGACTTGATCTTCAGAGGTCACTTCCAGCCCCTACCTTTCTATGATTCCATGATAATGGTGGGTCATGTGGTGAGTCATGTGCCAGCTGAATTCCTTCTGATGAATGCAGGGGTTCAGTTCACGTTGTTAAAAGCTGCTGACACCCCTGTCTGCAGTCCCAGACATTTTTTAAAGAGCATCCAACTTTCAGACAGAAAGTTTCCTCTTTGCCACAGAGTTGATCTAACAAGTGTCCTGTGCTACTCAAAGCAAGTCTGTCCGCTGGAAGCTAGCTCTGTAAATACCTATGGCACCAAATATCAAAGCCATGAAAAACACTGTGGAGCATCAAGTCTTTGACCTGTAATCTGTATGAGATTTGTGACTAAAAGCCTCTAAAAGCTGATTTGTAAAGAAAATTAATGGAACTCACAGACATGCCTCATCTTTTTGGTGACTACAGGAATTACTGCCAGTGTGTTCAGAAACGCTAAAAATTCAAAAACGTTGCCAGAAATTATAGGTTAAGTGAGATTTTTTTTTATATAGACTCTTTGCCTATTTACATTTAGAGTTAGTGTTTAGTATTTCATGATGCTGTTTTCTTTTTAAATTCTCCTTGCTACTGAGTTCAAAAAGGCGGGCAGCGTCTAAAGCAGGAGAAACAGCAGATGGCAGCACCATGCTGCTTTATCTGGGCTGTTGGAAAACTGGAAAATAATGCAAACCTGGCTGAACAAAAGTTTGTTTGCCTTTCAAGTCCTTTCCTTCTCCTACTCTTTTGGATTGCTTTGGCTTTTCTTTTGCTTCTGTTTTGTTTGGGGTGTTTTTCTACTCACTGTTGAAAAAAAAGAACACCAGGAGGAAAAGTGCTAGGTAAGGTTGCATTGATTTAGTAGAAGATAGTAAGGCCTGATGTGACCTGCTGAAAAGATGACATGAGGTTATGGCCTAGCCTACCAGTACTTCACGTCATATTAAACACTCCACAGGGGCAACATCTGGAGGGTTAAACAACTGCTGGGTAATGCAATTTTAAATACCACTTCATCAAAGTAATAGACTCCACAGGACCCTCTTGGGATCTGTAAACTGATGTGTTCCAGGCTTTGTGTGCTGCAGCCCTTTTGTGTAACACATTAGGGAGAGCCTGATAGCTCTGACTATTCAGAGTAACAGAACTGAGGTTTGTAAACTCATCTACAGCACATCGCCTCACTAGGCCTGGGATCAAATGCACAGCCTTTGTCATTTTTATCTTCTTTTTTTTTTTCACTCAGATCTTGATAGTTTGTATATCCAAAATTCCTATGAGCTGAGAAAAAGATTTTAGAATAAGAGATTTACTCTTGAGTCTATTTTAACAGCAGTGTATGAGCTTCAAACAGATCCCATGCTTTTAGTTTTCCAGACTAGTTACAGAGGAGGGAGTAAAACTGTGCACTGATCATAACCAGCCAAGCTTTCAACCTGAAAAAGAAGCATATTCCTCAGTTACAGGACCTGGCTCCTCTCCTGCATTCTTAAAATACAACCCAGCCATACCTCCAGCAATACAAATCAAGAAGGAAATATCATCTCCAGTTTGGTGGACTGTGGAGGCTGGTGCCACCATCTAACTGCAAATCAATGTTCCTGACAGTTAGCAGAATGGTGTGCAATTTTCTGAAGTAACTTCTTCCACCATTTCAGAGCTGCTAAGTATCAATTCAGAAAAGTCTCATTAGGTAATTAATCACTGCAGTCCCATTGAATAATTAATGATGTTAAGACAAGAGAGCCCAAGAACTTTTTCAATTGCCTGCTAATGCAACATTTGCTTTTTTAATCCAAATCCAGCAAAACCCTTAGTCCATACAGATCCCTGTGTCTGGGCAGACAGAATTTGGTAGATCTTTGTCACTACCAGGAGCACGTGGAACAACACTTGGCAACTCCTTTCCATGGAGAAAAATTTAGGGTAAGGCTTTCAGCTGACATGAGCCAGCAGTGTTCAGCTGAGGTCAATGAAAAGGCTTTGATTCTTCCCAAACAATTATCTTCCCTCTCTGCTGTCCTTGCTTGTAGATCCTTCTCTATGCTCTACTGCAGTCAGTTCAGATCAAAGGTCAGTGGAATATTCCTCAATTACTTGTCACATTTTCAGTTCATAAATGTTTGTGTGTATGTGTTTGTGTGTTGCCTTTCAAAGAGGAATGCTGATAGTAGTCATAGAACAGGGGAAGAAGGCCTGACACTTACTATAAGCCACCATTGCAATTTTATTCTTCTTACTGGGTACTTGTAAATGCTGGTTTAAAAGTTATAGAGAGACCAGAGAAATATGTTGTTTTATCTCTTTCCTCACCAAGCCGTATAAAGTAGTTGTTCTTCATCCAGTTTAGCATCAGCAGGAGCACAGGCCTGAATCATCCCTAAAGTGGGTGCTGCTGCCTCATTTGACATCTGCCATGACATTCCTGCCAAAAATGTTTATATCACAGTCCTATCCACAGCCAATGACTTCAGGTAAACTATTCTTTCAAAATTACAACATTTATGAATGCATACACATGAAAGATGCCTTCCCCCCACTAAACTAGTTTGTGGCCTACACTTTAGAAGCAGAATTTATTAAAACTGCAGACATATAAGCTACTGTAATTTACTTTCTGGAATTATTTTCCATCCCTCATCACTGCTGAAGAGACCGCGGCTGCCCTCCATCTGTGGAGAGGTCTTCATAAGAACATGGGGAGCAGTAGGGAAACAGCATGGATTCTGCAAAGAATGCATTAGTTTATTTATTTATTTCAAATGTCTTTCATGTCTTGGCTTTGTGCATCTTTTCCAAGAAGCAAATGCTTCACAGATGGAAAGAAGCAATTTTCAGTTGTAAAAATTCTAAACAGTTCAGGTGAAATGAAAAACAGAGCTTCTTGGAGACATGCCAACTTGTATTGTTTTTTTTCCAGTCTCACTTTGATTGTGAAAATATTCACCTACCTCCAGACTTTATAGCATGAGAAACACCCTGCCTGGGGCCTAATCGGTGCCTGAGGTATCACTGCAGGGTTGATTAGAAAGGAAGGCTCCTATTTCCACACAGACAGCACACATCTGCTCTGATTTTCTGCAGAGTAGATCCACAGTAACCCTACTGCAAAAATTGAGTCATATAAACCAAGCTTATACCGGCATGGCTTCTCTTCTGGAGGGAGATCTGCTGTCATCAGGAAAAGGTCTAATTTGTCCACTGATACTCTGTTTTCTGTCAATTCATATGGCTAGGTAGTGAAATTAGGGGAAAAAAAAGCTTAGGTGATTTGTGAGAAAGAGTAAGGAACTTATATTTAGATAACTCCTGCTGATAAAACCTTTAGGATTTACAGCAGACCAAATTAGCAGGAGCTTTACCCTCAGAACCTTTGGATATCATGCACTGCCTATGAGGCACTTAAATCTCCCACATGCTTCCCATGGGGAACTTAACTCATCCTCCAGGATATCTGCCTTGGAGACAGACACCTATATCCAGACACTTAAACATCTATGATCTGCTGTATGTGGACTGAAGCCCATGAGTGGACAAAACAATATTTCCCCTGCACTGCTGGTGGCCATGGGTGTGGAGCCAGAGTGATTCCCACATGAGGCAGGCATTTGCAATAAAGGGAACAAGTACAGGGAACCAGACCTGCCTCTGGGTGATGGGAGGGGTCCAGCTTCCTGGGCTCTAAATCATTTGGGACACTCAGGATCGGAGACCAAGAGAAGTACAGAAGGCAGCCTGTAATTATTAGTTGTTGCTGCATCTCTGGGAACATAGCTCCAGAACACACTAATGCATAATGCTCAGTCACTGGCTCTCCTTGGATGTTGCAACGGATTTTACAATGCCTATTTGACAAGCATATCGTGCGGGGCTCTACAGGAAACACTCAGCAGTGGGTGCTGAATCAGGCTCTGCGTAATCCAAGGTTATTTGCTATAAAGTCTAGTACATTGCCTGAAAAATGTTGAGTTGTGCAGGAAATGTCTGGTTACTTGTGTAACTGTTTGCAAGATCCACAAACTCATCAGGCTCTAAGTCTTACGACAATAATGCATTTTCTTCCAGACATGTTCAATTGCATATCTGATACACATATTGCTCAGCCAAAATGACTTGTTAGTGATTTATTTTGAGTATTCAGCCTTTACCATATGACATCACCTCCTTAACTTGATGGAAAAAAGCTTTAGACTGAATTCTTCCCTTTAAAAATAATGGGGCAATGGTTTCTTGATGCCAATATTTACTGATATCAAAGCAAAATATTGTCCTGGTTATTTGTCTTAATTTATCCCAAACAGTACGCAAAGCACAGTGTACAAAAACAATATGTTCTTTCTTCTAAACCAGATCATCACTTACTAATTACTATATGATTTGAATGAAAACAGAGGCATGATTCAGTGATGCTTCGTACAAATTATCTCAGTTTTTTCTTACCATAAGTGATAGAGCATTCATGTAAGATGACTTTCTTATCCACCTTCATCCAAAATCTCAGGATTGCTTTTTAATTATCCATTATACAAAGTGCAGCAGTATAAGACGCAGATCCTTTGCTAAGATCTCTAAGAAATAGCTCCATTATATATATGTGTACTGATAGTAATATACACAGTCTGTAGATAGGTGTGTGTCTGTGCACATGCATGCACGTGCATATAATAATTTTTTTTAACTTTAATTAAAGCTTACGGATCCCAATGGTGTTTGAACATTCCTAAAATTCAGATGTAGCATTTGTGTGAATCTCTTTTCTCTGTTAGATTTCTATTTCCTAAGAAATCTTTAGCAGAAGCTGCAAATGCATTTCTTCCAATCCTTTCTAACGTCACACCCGCTGTTTACATGCATTCAGCAGACCTTTGCATCCAGCTGCCCGGGAACTTTCTCCTCCTGCCTTCTCTCCCGGTATAGTTCCAGTACCGGGCTTCTGTACCAAGGGTGGTGTGGTATAATTGGAACCACGTTGTGTCAGTGGTGAACAAATCAAAGCCCACTCATTGACTTCTGCGCCTGACTGACTATAAACATGCCCAAACAATGCCAAGCACATCCAGCACGAACTTTTAGCCAAAGCTCTCATGATTTTGCTCCAGCACGGGAGGGAGGAGAATTTCTGGCCGTTTGCCACTAGATGGCGTAAAGCCAAAAGTGTAGATGTACTTAATCGCGATGGAAAGGTCCCCATTTCCTATTGAGATGATTTTTTTTTTTCTTAGATGAGCCTTTGAAGCTGAAAACTAAGCCTGACTGGCTCTAGATGGAGTAAAAGAGCCCTGTTTATTTTAGTATGCCACACTGATTTGTAACTAAGTTTCACTCAAAGGATGCATGGAACATCTACTTTCCAGTTTTCACACTGAAGAACTGAAGTCACATGCTTAAAAGACTACCATCTTTGTCTTCTAGCACCCAATTCAGATGAGTAAATAAGGAGTCTAAACTATGGAGAGAGCCCCCATGCTGCTACTGTGTAGGTACAGAGTTCTATCTTTAGGCATCTAAGATAGACCATTAATATCTGATGGTGATGACATCCTTGATAGAGTTTATTGATAAACTCATTTATGCATAAAACATCACCCCCCTTTCTCCTTCATTCTGTTAGGATGCCTTCTGCACTTGGCTGCATGGGCATCTAAACTTTCATCCTCTGTTCAACTATTTACATGCTAATAATACATGGGGAAATCACAAAATATTTCCTCTTGGGGCGTGCTGAATTATCACTTACACTGTTTTCACAGCACAGGTGGTATTCCCAGATATGCTCAGCCATGCTCTAGCTCTGTTTCCAACTAGGGGAGTATTACTGTTGCCTTAAATGGAGCTGATGATGAAATAACTGTTACAGCTTCTGAAAATCTGCTGCATACAGATGTGTATTTTGAAGAGTGAAGTGCAGTTTGAACAGTGAGCATACAAAGTTCATTACACTGTTGCTTTTGTAATTGTGACAATTCTGCATACGTATGAAACTACTGAACCTCCTGAAAGAAAGTCCAAAGGTGCTTCATGTACTGTTTTACTTAGTTCATAGAATAGAATAGGAGTATTTTGGTTGGATATGACCTACGATGATCATCTAGTCCAACTGCCTGACCAATTCAGGGCTGACTAAAAGTTAAATCATTTTATTAAGGGTGTTGTCTGAATGCCTCTTAAATGCCACTAGGCTTGGGGCATCAACCACCTCTCTAGGAATCCTATTCCGGTGTCTGACCAACATCTCGGTATCTATTCCAGTACTGAGAATTCTTACCTCCTATGAGATCTTCTTTGGCAAGAAGGTAAGCAATTCATTCATACTTTTCCTTGAATCTGAATTGTAAACTACTTTTTACCTTTATTCCTTCTGAAGCAGGAAACATTTCTACTTCACAAATTTTGAAAATCTTCTGCTGACCACATGAAAGCCTTGCAGATCTCTGCTACCACTAACACTCTTCCAGATGAGGCTGCTTGGATGTTACTACTTTTCCACCAAGTGAAGCTCCTTTTTTACTGTTCTCAGTGATGAAATGATTTCAGGCAATAGCTGGTCAGAAATCCAAACACATCTCATTAAATGCTTTTTTAAAGAAAATGTTGAGGAACATTTCTGCTTGAAGAATTATCCGATATTTTCTCCAGGAAGTTTTGAACAGATTCAGCAAAGAATAGAAACTTTGAAACAGAAAGATATTTCTACTTAAAGTGTTCTGTTATGGTATTTTGCATTTTTTTTTTTTAGAAAGCAATGAAATGACCATTTATAACTATTATAAATGATAAATATATTTTATATTAATTGATATTTTGACAGAAACCACAACTTTGTTTGAGATTTAAAAACCGATCAATGGTAATGATGGTGAAAAATTTAACATTTCAGCTTAGATTACATTATTTTGAAATAAAAATGATATTTCTTCATGCAAGAATATTTCAACCTCTTCTGCAGAGCTCCCCATGCCAACTACTTACCTCTCCATACTGTGTCTCCACACTTCAAGCTTCTCAGGGTTTAAGGACCAGAGATGGCTTGTGAACGCTCTAAGGCTAGACGAGTGGGGTGAGAGACAAGTATTCCTGCCATGAACAAGAGAGGAAGAATGGACAGGAACATAAGATGGATGAAGAAAGAACAAAAGGAAAGCATTACTGGTTAAGGCTGGCTGTTCCTGATGGTTCCAGGGAGACAGGGTAACTGAGCCCTGTAGGGATGCTTCCAGCCCAGGACCATGAGAGCTTCCCATGAGACAGGGTAACTGAGCCCTGTAGGGATGCTTCCAGCCCAGGACCATGAGAGCTTCCCACATCCCAGCTCTTTCCCAGCAAGGCAGTGGAAACATCCAGGTCAGACCTCTGGCATGTTAGTATCCTGCTAAAGTAACTTGCCCAGGCCTACCATTATCTCTGATTTTGACTAAGACTTCATTTACTTTGCTCAGTTCAAGAGTATTACGCCAGAATTTATGGGGTATTTAGGTGAGATGCATGTCTTCCACTACCAAAAGGCAAGAACCCCTTGGCAACTGAGTTGTTTTTTGCACTGACACTGTAAACCAGATGGAGCTGGAATATCGTAACTTTCCAAACAGGAGTTTGGTTAGTCTATCATACATGCTACAGGACTTTTTGACTCAAAAAATTCATTTACCCCTTTTCACTAATAAATTTATGATTGTATTAACTTCCTCTTCCTTGACATCCCTGATGGAGTATTAGTTTAGTACCACATCTTATGAACATCAGGTACATTGATAGCTCTTGCAATTAACATAGATTTTCTTTCATGGCTCTCATACCTGTCTTCTAAGAATTCCTCATTGTATTTTCTTCACAAAATTGGGCACCACAGTATTAAAAATATGCTATGAAGCAGCTGATGATTATTTGTTGCTTTGATTAAAGAGTTTGATTGTAGCCATTAATATCCATATACATTTCTAACCTGCAGAGTGGGGGAGGAATCCACCACAGTTACCTAACTTCAGTTTCCTAAAATTTAGGCATCAAATAGAAAGGACTTTGCTAAGTTTTCTGGTACTCAGTGGAGAAAAAGAAGGACTTTCATAGGGCAAATAATTTCTGTGTGAGGCTATGGCATCAATAACTAGAGATAGTTTTTTTTCTCTGCCAGTCATAAAAGGAGACCTAGGTGACTAAGTTAGACTAATTTTTTACATGCTAAAGTTATGTCAGGTGAATCCCAACAGCTATGCCTTAACTTCAGCATCTAGTGAAAGAACGTTTTTATGTCAATTAAAAAGCTCTGTATTAGGAATATAGCTATGCTAGGGCTCTTTGTGTCTCTCTCCTTCCTGACCTACCTTTCTATCTCTTCATAGTCTGGAAGACATCACTGCCTAAATACTTGGTATGTAGTCATAGTTTTTTTAACTTATTGAAGGAAAAAAATTTGGAAACATCTCACTCTCTTCATTGCATATTGCTTGGCAATATTCTATAGTGGAAAAGTAGTTTTAAAATTGGGTTGCTTCCTGTTGCTCAGCTTGTAAGCCTCAAGTCTTTATAGAATTTTGCAGCTGTGAAATATCATTTCATTCTAAGGCTGTAAAGAAAATTGCTTCCTTCTCTGTTGTTCAGGCAGGACCACCAAGCAAAGGGGCAAAAGGATCCCACTAGGGGCTGTGCCTGAGGTGAGAGCAGGGGAGAGTGAGTGGCTGCTGTTCGTGTTCACACAGTGGTTGTTCAGAACATGTTTGTGCCTGGGAGCATGGGAGTCAACAAAGCACACCCGGGACAGACACAGCTCTGTCAGTGTGTCCTTGCTGCTCAAACCTGTTATTCAGCCTCCCCAGTGCTAGGCCTGTCCTTAGTCAGGAAAGAAAATTACACCACTGAAAGCGATTCTTTTTTTTTTGATATGAAAAAATGTCAGAAGGGACTAGGATAAGATTAGCAAAACAATTTCCAAACACAAATTTAAACCCAGGTCACCAAAGGTGAAATGTCACTACATCAAGTTATGTAGTTTTGACTGCCCAGTTAATCCTTATTTCAAGGTAATGAAACTCAAGTATCAGTGGGAATACTGTGTCCAGTCCCAGTATCCACACCTTCAAAAGGACTTTGAAAAATTGGAAAGCATTCAGGAAACTGCTTCAGGAATGCTTTGAGAACTCTTTAATCCAGCAGACAAAGGCATAACAAGATCCAGTATCAGAAAGCTGTTTTTTTGATTAGAAATAAGGGGGGTGAGAATTGCATTGGCAGGGATGGATATATTAGATTCTCCACCACTGCAAACTCTGAATCTAGACTGGTTTATCTTAGAAAAAAGGTTATACTCTGCTTAACTAGAGCTATAGATTTAAAGCCATCATTCCTGATGGGATGGGGAGGAGAATCTAAACCAAGTAAAACTCATGAGTTGAGATAAGAACAGTTTAATAATTGAAGTAAAAATAGAATATCAATAAAAAGAACAACAACAATAAAAGTAATTAAAATAAAAATAACAAAAAGAGAGTGAAGGACAAGTGATGCACAATGCAGTTGCTGACCACCTGCTGAGCAATGCTCAGCATGTCTCAAAGCAGTGATCTGCCCCTTCTGTCCAGCTTCCCCTAGTTTATGTACTGGGCATCATATATACTATGACATCATATAGTATGGACTATCCTTTTTGCCAGTTTGGGTCAACTGTCCTGGCTGTGTTCCCTTCCAACATCTTGTGCCCCTCCAGCCCTCTTGCTGTCAGGGCATGAGAAGCTGAAAAATCTTTGACTCAGTATAAATACTGCTTGGCAACCTCTAAAAACATCAGTGTGTTATCAACATTACCCTTGTCCTAAATCCAAAACACAGCACTATACCAAGCGCTAGAAAAAACCCTCTATGCCAGCTGAAACCAGGGCATAGCTAAATTTTGATAATCATTGTTTTAAACTATGGTCTTAGTTTGTAACAGATCAAAAATATATATTGTGTGTCTTTTTTTTTTTGTTGTTGGCTTTGTTTTGGTTTGTTTTTTTGTGTTTCTGTTTTGGTTTGGTTTGGTTTAAGGTTTTTTTAGTAGAAATGTCAGTTATGATCCAAACTTATTTATATGTTCAAAGAGATATGTTCAAGGAGCTGGAGAAGAGGGTATGCTGCAAAGAACAAATATGGAAAACAGTTTAATCTAGGCCTCTTTCTTTCCATATTTATTCAGTATCTACTTACAAATCATAAGCTCATCAGATTTGCTCAGTGTTTAGATCCATTCACTATATTTTCATTAAAAGTTTTACAGTAAATATACTTGGGAACATCTTTTTTTTTTTTTTATTATATTCTTATTCCAATGGTTTCCTGTTATTGTTTATGCTACCTGAGTGGATGAGTCTTCTAACACATCCAATGCAAATGCTTGCACACTCAGATTGAAGTGTGGCATCCACAGATGCTTGATTATATTGAAACATCCACGGATGTTTGCTTCATGTTTGCTTCATTACTTAACCAGAATATGAAAGAGTGCATAAGCAAAACTGAAATTTGAAGTCCTGCTCTTCTTTCAATGTAACTTCCTAATTTTCAAATCTGTCACCAGAGCTGTCTCCAACTTTTCCTCAGGCCTGTTTTCCTACCATCCTGACCACTCCACTTCCAGCTTACTTCACTCCAACAGAATCTAGCCTTAGAAAAGTACTTGTGAAAATGAGGAAGACTATGTGCAAGTCACCTTTATGTAGCTACACTGTGAAGTTCTGCTCATCTGCAATGCATTTTTCCATTGTAGATGGCCAGGATACCTGCATGAAGTATGTAGTACTTCATGTACATGGTACTTCATTACATGAAGTAATATTGCCACTATGTGTTACTCACAGCACCTCAGGAGCTGCAGAAGTCCTAACCTTTACCTTTGAACACTAAGCCCCAGAAGCTTGTTTCTGAATTTCCTAATAGAGGAAACAGCACTTAGACTATCTTACATCTAAGCAGACAGTGATGGTATTGAAAGCAGACCTGAAGATGTGCTTATGTATTTGGAAGTTAGTTTTTTTCTACTTAATGTAAGTTGGCTTAATAGAATTCAGTCATATGAACTATACCTGTCTATCACACATGCCTCCTAAGAAAAGTTGCTCAATGAAAATACAAATCTAGGACTAGATGGAAGATAATTATGGGGGACCTTGCCTTCTTGTTTCTAGTACTTGCCTTCTTGTTTCTAGTATGATTTTAGAGGTCTAAAACTTTTTTTTCTTTAGCATGCAAAATTCTCCTTTTTCCTACCCAGGCTTACTGGCATATATAGAAAAGTAGAGAAGCAGATTATTCAGATCCTATATAGCATAGCATGGAAAGAAAGATAAGCATGGACAGCAGTAGTGCCATTTTTATCTTGCTGAATATCCTTAAGTACTTTAGAGCTGGAGGCTTTACAAATACCTGGTTGTAATCAAATACATCCCTTGGAGAAAGGACAATGCTTTTCCAAACGCAGTGTCAAGCATTCATGATGCCTGCAGACCCTGTAAAACAATAAACGTGCCTGCACTACCTTGGCTGCTTTTTGCTCTGTAAGGATGATTCCCTTCTTGTGCCTGCATAATTTACTATGAATTAGAATAAGTAACATATTTTATATATTATTTATATCAAAATGGTTTTACTGATGCACTTAGGCTTGTGCATTCACTATGTTTTATGTGAATAGCAAGACACATCATTATCTATAAACTGAATATTTATTAGTTGTCAGGCAAAGCTACCTGAAGCACTCCACCCTTTGATGTTTGATACTCTGGAAATAATCCTAGACCATCACTGAGAAACTCCTAAATAGTTTGACTGAATATTCATGAGAACTGGCTGCTTTTTGAGAATGGACAGACGTACACATTAATTCAGGTTCCAGTTCACCCTTCCATGAGGTGGCAGGCAAGTTAGGTGAGCAGCAAACAGTCGTCATGGAATTTGGGACAGCAGAACTGTGGCCACTGACCAGACTCCCCCAGACCCCTGGCCTGGAGTGGGAAGATGGCAAGCCTTGCTCCGAGCATTTATGACAGTGCTGTTCAGATACCTGGTTTCTCGAGGTGAATCCCATTTGGCAGTTCTTCTCTCTTATCAGTTTGAGCCTTATATTTGTACCCTTAGGGAAATGGACATAGCCAGCTCAAATACAAGAAATTTCTGCCTTTTCCAGTAAGAAGAGAAGACAGGTCTTTATTTCCTTTATTCTTAACTTCACTGTGTGTAAACATTCCCAATATATATACATTGTTTTCATTGCAAAACACACAATATTTTGTTATTTAAAAGAAGACTATAGTGATACGCCTACAGCTGACAAAGAGCTGATATTATCTATAACAAAAAAAAGAAGCAACTGAATGAATGAAGAAGCAAATTGCTATACTAAATACACATGTAGATCTCAAAGTTTTGCTATATAATTAAGTTAGAACTGGGCAGATATTATTGTGTGACATTAGGAGCAGAAAGAAGGAAAAAAAAATCCCATCATTTATATGGAGTTGATGAATGATGTATTAACTGTAAGTTCTATAAAACAGGCCAGGCAAACTGACAAAATTTGGCAAAAATAATCCAATCCACAAAGTCAAATTAAGCAATAAAAACAAGCTGGTGCTATTCAGACTGGTACATTTCACTTAAAAATAAAAGCAGAAATATTCCTAGATTCCCAACAAATCATAAATTCCACTTGTTTTGGCCAAATTTTGTCCCTTCCTATTTCATGCAATACATGTGAATGTTTTCATAGTGGTACAAATTTTGTTGTTGCTCAGTTTTTCTAGTTCCTGATCACATTTATTTATTTCCTAGGGTTATGAAAAACCATTCTAAGAAAATAACATTAAAGGATGTAGGCTGGGCATCATGTTTATGTGGCTTCCTAAAGAACAGGACTTGCAGGGACAGTTGTCTGTGGCATATGTTACATTATAGGGTATTCTGTGCTCTGACACCTGATTACCTAATTCAGTAGCAGCTTAATGTTATTTCCCCATAACATTCATCTGACATGTTCATAATATGTTTGAAAAATTGAGAGAGGATATGATCCTTTTGTTTAAAATGATGATTTCAGTGAAATGCTTGGGTTTTTTCTTCCCAAAACATCCATTGCCAGTCACTATCAGTGAGGTAAATGTAAGTTTAATTAAAATATCTCATTCAGTTGCTCTGTGTGAAATTAATAAACTTTTCTCTTGAGTGCTGTACATACTAAATTGTTATCATATGTATTCCATCCTCAATATACCCCTGGTAAGATACCTGTCACTGAAAATCTGTCCTGCTGTCAAAAGGAACCATTCATCATTTTGTTTGCTTGGTGCATCCTCTGCTGCTTGGGGTGGGGGAGGGCTGCATTTACTTTGGGCAACTCAGACATCTCCCACAGCTTGTTCACTCTGTCATAGCATGGAATACAATGCTTGTTAAGTTCAAAGGAGACATAGTCTCAGTCATGGACAGCAATGGGCTGCCTCAAAGCTGCAGTATGGTAAAGCCTGAAGTATGCAGAGCAAAGGAGCCCAAGCTTTCCTAACAAGCTGTAACAGTGGCTCAGCAGGCTGAGAATCATCTTTTTGTTTTCTTCATTGCTGCTGTGATGTGAGGTCCACTAACAAGGGCAACGTGGTACTTTGGGTGAATTTTTTTTCTTCCTTTGGGACATGATGCAACGGATTAGTCTTCTTTCATCTAAAGGAAGTTTTGAATGATTTTTCCTCTAAAACACCAGAGATATGAAACACCTTGAACTAAAGCAAGAAGCTAGAGCAACTTATGCAAGGATTCAATATCTACGCCTGGGTTATAGACCACGTTTTGAGAAAAAACACAAGGAGATTAGGAATTAAGAAGGAGCAAGAAAATGTTAGCTGATGCAGATGGAGAAAAAAATCCCCCCAAGATTTTTTTTGTAAAAAGCTTTGCATTTTACTTTTCCTTCCTTTCCAATTGCATGGATTTGTGCTGTTTTGGAGGGAGTAGAGGGAGACGTCACACAAAGAGCACCACTTGTAAGAATCTCACTCAACACATTTTCATGAAAGAAATTAACCAGGGACCCAGTTAATTACTCACAGTTCTTGGAAGAAGTTATATTGGCTGCCTTCCTGGTTCCACACATATTGCCTTTATTAGTCGTTATACGGCAAGTGAATCATACATGACAGAGCTGGTCTGGCTCTAATATTTTGAGGTTATCTGGTCCTATTTAGTGATGTTCCCTTGAGATTCAGATGTCCCCACAGCCCCTCATGACAGTGAAGAAGGAAGACAACTCATCCTAAATAGACTTCTGCTCTCTGCTGTTCATCTCTCTTCCTAAGCTAGATAGTCTCTCAATCCACCCAGAGAAAACAGAGATGGAGTGGAGGTTATCTGGTCTCCTTATTCATTCAGTTTGTCTTGTATTTAGGCAGAATCATCTGCTATAAAGCCACTAGAGCATCATCAAAACAAGGTAAAAAAGGAGCGTCTAAGGTTAATTTAAAGAAGGGGAATGACAGACCGCAGATATTTTAACATTAGTTTTCTTTTAATTGCCATTGAAACTAGTTCCAAGTGAAAATCCAGATCTATGTCATAGACTGTATGAAGAAGAAAATATAGGCCTGGACATGTGTAATGCTTTGGCATATGAGATCACTGCTTTCACTCTAGATGAGCAATTTTCAAAGGGTTCTGGGTAGTTCAGGTTCTTCAAACTATTTTTGAGTATTCGAGGACTTTGTAAAGGGTTCATGACTTAATGAACTACAGCTTTAAAAATAATGTTGAGAAACACACTTTGGGCTACCATGTTGTGAGAAAGGACCAGTGAATATCTACAGACACATTCTGTCTTAAAAGGGAATGACAGTATTAACATTTCACACACTCCTTCACCCTGCTTTTTTCTGTTCTTCTCTTACCATGATCTGCTCAAAAACAGTATGGCAGCATGTATCATTAAGCCTTCAAAAGGCTAAGTAGGAATCATCACCAGGTTGGAGAAATATTCCAGTAAGGAGAAGATTATTTCAGGCCCTGCATGGATTTACCTTTCTTAATTTGGTAAACTGAGATTTTGAGCCTTCTGGAAAGTTTTCAAAGGTGGATGTGTGAGGAGAAATCATTTCCTCCAGGAAAGCTCACAAAGGAGAGGCAAATTTCAAATACCTAAAGATCAAGTTCCTGGACCTTACAGATGAGCTCAGAGCATCTGGATAGAGCTTGGTTCAAAGGAAATTTTACCAGGAATGAAGTGAAAGAAGATAAAGGTAAGGAAAGGTGATAGCACTTTCTTTTCCTTCTAAGCAGAACACAGTAATTTGTATTTAAAGTCAGAATCGGGCAAGACTAAGAAAGTTTCACTCATGCCTTCCATGAAATACAAAGACGGCAGTTTTGACAGGAAACATTTTATCCATGTTAATGAAGTTCATTATTGGGGGTTGGATGAAGTATTTACTCATGCCCCAAGATGGGATGTTGCCTTATCACAGGTAGAGACATATTTTAAAGTTGTTTTTCATAGCAGAGATAAATTACTGAAAACACAGGATCCAAATTACTGCTGCTTAGAGTGCTTTCCTGGCTTGAATCCACAATGTCAGAANAAAAAGCATGTGCACTATGTCCAAAGTCATTTAGGTGCCTAATTGTCTATGAAAACATTATGAGCTATTGAAGATCTTGACAAGTGCGATTAATCTTAAGGGGACGCAACATTCTCCTGCATTCTCACAGCTTGTCCTAAGCCACAACCCAATATTGCTGCTACGACCTCTTCCACAGGCGGCTGAATTATCACGCAGATAAGATAGGTGCCAAACGCTCTGCGTCAGCAGTGGAATATCATGTTTTAGAACTCCCATTCATCAAGGTGGCTTTAAATATGATTTATTAAGGAGCCACAAGTGGAATACTTTCATGAAGTGACTGTAGTTGAGGTGGGTCCAGCCACCAGACTGAGGAAAAGCAAGACCAGGAGTCACTCACCAGGGATGGACCAGACCAAGGCTCCAGGAAAGTATGCTCAGGAAAACAGAAATCAAGTCTACCCCAAACCAAAGGGCAAACCAAAATCAAGGTTAGGAAATCAAAGAGCTTGTACTAGAAGCCTTAGATAAAGATGAGTTTGGACTAGAATGAGATAAGGCAGGTTAATCAAGAGGCAGGAACTACAGAGAACTGCAAGGCAGTGAAAGCAGTTTGTGGGCTTGCCCCTGTGCCTGAATCAGAAACACATGCCAGCCCTCAGCTATTCAGCCTTCTCAGGACATTGTTCTCCTAGAAAAGTACTGAGCCCAGCTATAGAGCTTGGCTGCTTATTCAGGGCCTGAGGGAGGCGGATATATGCAAATCATAATTTTGTTCATTCAGTGTAGGTACATCAATTTACAAACAGGGAAAATTTGTATAACAGAATCGCTGAATCTCTCAGGTTTATTCTTTTTCATCTTACGAATGTCTGTGGATCATGTCTCAGGACAGGAATGAAGTTGGGGTATATGGTGGACTGTACCATCTCCCAGGCCTCTTTTGGCTCTGGGGCTGTGCTACAGCCCTTCATGCTCTCCAGGCACTCCTGCCAGATGTGCTCACAGATCAAGACAAGCTCTGTGAATGTTCAGGGCTGCAACGCAGAACAGTTTCTGTAGCAGCAGTGACAAAGATAGGGTCCTTGATGTGAAGGAGATGGGCACCAGTTGTTTGTATTTCGTCTCAGTGTGAGACAAAAGACATGGATTGCAGTCATTCCTGAAGCGTGGCCACATCAGAAGTAGAATGTAGTCATCAAATCTGTAGTATAAAAGTAGGTATATTCTTCAGCAGCTTGCTGAATTATGGGCTCTGTAATTGCCAGGGTATGTTAAAAGGTCAGTCTGTTAGTTTAAGTACAGCATATAATAGAAATCAGGCACTCAGACTGGAGGAAAGATGCATTAATACCAATATGAATGTGCTTTATACTGATATTGCTAGGTAACTGCTATCTGCAGCATATAACTATTTCAGTTTTAAAAACCAAAACAAAAGCTGCACACCTCACTAAAACATTTTTAATGGCATAAAAATCTTGTTGGACACAACAGGAAAGAATAAGCATGCTATGTGTGGTATATATCAGATCAACACCCTTTGCAGCTTTCATTAACCAAATAGTAAAAAAAAAAGGAGTTATTTTGAATTGTTTTCAATCCATAATACCTCAGTTAGCCTTACTACTAGATATGTGGAAGGGATATGTGTGAAAACCAAACATTGATCAAATAGAAAATGTAACATTCCTACTTAAAAAAATAAGGCATGTAATGAGAAAATAAAATTATTTATGAAGCCAACATCTTTTAAATCTTTAAATTCTCTACATACCTTCTAGGATTATAGTAACCTGTGGAAGGTCATTATAGTTATAAGGGAAAAGATTAAATAAGCACTTAAGCAGACATAAATAAAATGGACAGGTTAAAAGCTATTAAAATGAACAAGTCTAGAGGGAAACCTAATCAGCATTGCAAAGGAATCCAAATTACCACAGAAAGAAACAAACACAGTGTTACGAATGGCTAATGGGAAGTAGCAACTCTGGCAGTACAAAGTCTTAAGAAGTCCCAAGTCATCTCTCCCACAGAAAGTTCTCGGGTTGTAAGAAGGAGCACAAAGAATTTATTACAGGAAAATATATAGCGAGTTCAGAGCGCTTCCCCAATAACACAAAGCAGGAGGTAAAATTTGTATAGAAATAATATAATACGGTTGAAAATTAGTAGCTAGAAGGAGGCCTAAGGGAACAGCCTGCTGTGGTGGTTGCTTCAACAACTACTCAGCTGCAGGGTGCTCTGACACAGCTACGTCTGTCTAAGGAGAAAAATGGGAGGGTGAAAAAAGGGCTGGAAAATGGAGAATGATTCAAGAGCAAACATTGTTCCTAGGAAAATGTCAGGGTGAAAGAAGGCACCACCTTCTGATTTAGTCTTAAAGACCATCAGCCAATCGTTTGGATCAAGAGAGTGTGGGAAGAAATATGCCTGCTGTAGAGGTGTCGGGGGGGATGATGGAGATGCAGTGGCTGCCGTGTCTGTTGGGCCATTGCTAGAAATGTAGCTTGATCCCTCAACTAGTAATGTAATTTCTCCCAGGGAAAAAGAACTAGGCAATACATGAAGGAAAAACATAATGAAAAAGAAGCAGGATTTGGTTTATTTACTTTAGTGTTCCAGAGGTGTAGCTCAAATGAACTCACTGAGGGATGTTTCTGCTAATAAATCTTTATAAATGAGGGATGGATTATACTCCAAGTATGGATATTTCTAAATATGTCTGTTTTTTCTATATTTCTCAATAATTCCATTTTTATTTTTCTGACTTTTGCCTAAACAAAAAAAAAACACAAAAAACACACACACACACACAAAAACAAACCACCAAACAAAAAAAATAACCCAGAACCATTTTTTTAACTAGTTCTCTATGCCCCACAAAAACTAAAGTCTGTACACTTTCTAGAGAACCAAAAATAGCGTATAATTTTGTGGGGGAAAAATAATTAAATATAGAATCAATTGAAAATGATATGGAGGTAACCTTTTAAAATATATATGCTGCTGTCATGCAAAGGTATCTCTGCAACTCCATTCTTTGTTTCAAATGTTACAGTCTGACAAATTTGGATCAATGTTGACTTTTAATGGCACCTGATGTACCAACAGGCATAGATGCTACTCAACAGCATCAGTCAAATGCAGGTCACTGCATTGAGTGTATCTGTTATAACTGATCTCTTGGTTCCCCCTAATTTTAATAAACAATTTTGCCAGCATGTTTTCTGGAAACATTACAACATATTCCTGCTCTGGGAAAACCCAAAGGGCCTATTTATCTAGTTCAGCTGTATTCTTGTTTAAACAGAGGGCCATAGTGAAACCAAGGGAATGCCATTTTGCCCAGAAGACAGGTCTAAGGTTTGATTTAAGACTACAGCAAGTCTGCAGGAGGGAGAACCCTTTTCTACAGGCCATGGAAGTCATTCTGAGCAAAAAGAATACCAGCATCAAAGATGCCCTAAGGAATGAGAATCACAGCCGCTATGATTGAACAACCCTAGATTAAGGAAGAGAAGTTTTAGCATCCTGATTTTATTTTCTGTGCATGCCATGATTTGACGTGCAGTTAACCAAGACAGGGCTAGGAACCCAAACAGTGTAAGAAAAGCAAACTAAAATCAGGCAAAGAATGCTTTGTCCTACATCAGATTTAGCCCTCAGGTGATCAGACGCTGCATGCTTTTAATTTTACCAGCTTGGGATATTTTTTTAAATGTTCAGAGAACAAACGTGTCTGAATATTGAGCATGACACGAAATGTCATGAATGCTTAGAGTTGCAGGTCCTGCAGCCAAAGGAGGAAGATGCGAAGGGAATGAGTGTGTTTTGCCAGATCCAGGGTGAGAATGTCCCTGCATAAACAAAAGGCTCGGGACTGGACGTCGTATTAGGGG
>VWZY01011231.1:772638-786219 GCA_013399075.1 Chloroceryle aenea | reverse complement strand
AGCAGCCCGCGCTGCCCGCCCGCGGGGCGTTTCCAGGGGCACTCGCTGAAGAGTTGAGAGCCGGCTCCCGGCAGCGTCTGACTCTTGGTGCTTCGCTCTGAGCGCCCTCGGAAGTTACCTGAAAGGCCAGATCCCTTTGGGTTTGAGGCGTCGTGCATCGCGTCTCCGCGCTCAGTTCCAAGTCAGGAAACAAACAAAAAAAATCCCCAAACCAACAACAATAACAAAAAAACCCCCACACAGACCAAACCAAACCAAAACAGAAGAAAATCCACAAAACCCCAAACCCCAAAAAACAACAGGGAAAAAAAAAAAAAAGTCGTACTTGAAACCTCTGCCCCTTTGTACCTTTCTTTCTTTGCTTTGGGTTAATGATGGTTTGTGATTATGAAACCCCACGAGGGATCAGCTCCAAGAGCAAATAGCACTACTTTAAGTCATGTGTTGGAAATATATGTATTTGTATACATAAACTGTTGGGTTTTTTCTTCCCTTTGCAAGGGAGGATTATAATAATACAAACCCATGTCTGTCTCACAAGGAGCTCCTGCTTGACTTTCTGCTAAAGCTAAGGAAATATTTGCACTTTCTCAGGTCTTGCAGAATTGGAGTCACAGGTCTTACAAAAAAATTGCAGTGGCATTTGGCTAAACAATGCTTATTTTTAGCATGTTATTGTGAAAGTGATTATATAACTTTCTGAGGATTTTTTGAGGACAAAATTAACAGCTCGTAACAAGTTAAACCTTTTTTTTTTTTTTTTTCCCTCTGAAAGAGGTGAAGTAAACCGAATGAAAGCCCTATGAGTAGAGTCAGGTGAACTTCAGCTTGATAAATGACAGCAACAAAAATTCCCTAAGGAAAAGCCCCAGCTTAAGAATCCCACAGTCCTCCAAAGAATCAGAAAGCAGCAGGTGCAAGACCAAGCATCATCTGCACAGAGGCCCAATTAGCAAGCTGGTTACCTGGCTGCTTCAAGGCTATTTCTTGCTAAACCGGGGAGAAATCAGCATCATGTCAGAGTCTTGTCTTCCCACCGGTGCCAACAGAATACAGATACTGTGGTCCTTCAAAGGCATTAGATCCTTGCTTGAACTCCAAGTAGTACACACCACTTGAAATATTTGCTTAGAATACCTGATGTATTTTAACGCAGATGCTTATCTTGCTAAGCTTGCTCCATTCTCAGGCTGGCCTCTTGTCAATTCTTTCCAAAAGTTAATAATAATAGCCTAAGATTGTAAAGGAACATCACAAGAAAATAAATGAATAGAAGTAAGGAACAGCAGCCTGCTTATTACTGAAAGCCAGGACATGAGGATTCGGTCTCGGCATTCAGGCTTTGAGCAAGGGAGCTCTCTCACGCATTTGTTGCACAGTCCTCGTGAACTGCCATCATCTAAGACATGCAGCAAAGTCCTAAATTTTAAGCATTTGAGCATGATTACTGTGCAGCTGAAGAGAGCAGACCAATTTACTAAATCTCTTCTGTAGATTGAGTGAGAAACCTAGCAGGTAGAATTTTTCCTTCTTGCCTCTCTTGCAGCCCGCTGTTCATGCAGAGTACTTGTGCACGGGGAGGAGCTGCGTCTGGTAGCAGCGAGGTTTGCTCGGCCTTCCATTGCACCATGATAAGTAAGTGAATGATGCGTCAGTGAAAAGCATCAGTAAGACATCCAAAAGGGTGCCACAAAACCAAATGCCATTAACCCTAGCTTTTGAGCTGATTGGTTTAGCTGACCCATTTTCTTTTTGTTTATCTTTCAAACAGACTGTGCTCTCATAAAACACGACTTTCATTGTGGAATAGAGCAAAGGTATGAGAAGTTGAAGAATTAAACTCTGGAGATTTTTGTTTCTTTCTATAGTATCAGGGGAGGATAAAAATTAATATCTGAATTTACAACTGAACTGTATTGATAAACTGGAAAATGCTTGGTTTCAGTCACCATCTATCACAGAATCACAGAATGTTAGGGATTGGAAGGGACCTCGAAAGATCATCTAGTCTAATCCCCCTGCCAGAGCAGGACCACCTAGATCAGGTCACACAGGAATGCGTCCAGGCAGGTTTTGAATGCCTCCAGATCAATGCTTATGAAAGTGTAAATCATGTAGATCCAGATCATTCTCTTTAGTAAAAAATATTTTAGTCTGCTGTGGTTTTGCTTGATAAATTTCTTAAGTGGTAAATTCCAACTGCACAGTTTAAGAGTTTATCTATACACTTACTACTTCAAGCATCAGAAATGGGTAAATTCCAATTTAGAACTGGTAAATTGGAATTTACCCATTTCTGATGCTTGAGTTAGAATTAGTTCAATGAGCAATTCAAGTCGCTGAGCAAGAATTGAGCAGCTCAAGTCACTATAGATTTATTGACATCCAAAGATTGTTTTTGAGAGCACCACAAAAAGGTCTTTCACTTCACTCTCACAGATGCTCATGGGTGTGGTTGTGCATTTCTATTATTGTTGTGGTTCATGTCAGGAGTGTACTTTTGACGCCAGTCTTCCAGTTGTTCCCACTTACTGTTCATCTCCATATACCTCATGGTGGGACAGCTGGATTCCTTTAGGATGATTCTAAACTGAAAGATGTGCCTGAGTCACTGCTGGAAATTCAGTCTGTGAGACCAGACCAGAGCAAGCCTGAAGTAAAACCCTATAAAATGCATATATGGTTTTCTGTGTTTAAATGTTTTGCCCTGTATGTCTGTTCCTGTTGGGCTGTGCTAGCTGCTAACATAGACCTGGGCCATTTGCAGCAGACTCGTATTGATGCACCATGCAGTTTGAAGCCGATAGTAGCTGCCTTTGTCAGGGGTGTGGGCTAGTCCCTGCTTCTTGCACCATTGCCTGCACATATGTTACCCAGAAACTTCTGGCTCAGCAGGAGAGCACAACCCTTCAACAAACTGTTGCTGCCCTACTTGTATATTCACGCAGTGAGATCTCTTCATTTCTAACTGAAGATGGCTAATGTATATATTTTTTTTATAGTCCAGCTTGTGGCAGTGGACTACTTTTTGAGTGGGAACTTGGGATAATGCAGCTTATGCTTTTGTACTGAATGTGAACAAATCACTTCTTTAGGAAAGGACAAAAGGTTGTTTGCCTGTCACTGGCTGTAGCCTTTCTGCGTATAAAGGTTCACAAGATTGTGTTTACGTTCCTCATTGCATTTGGGAGTGGTGAGGAATGTTGGCTTGAAACTTAAAAACTGTCATTTAGAAATGCTGTGCCTCGTTTCCTGGGTGCAGCATCACGTCTGACTACATTTCCCATGAGGCACCAGAAGTATCACTTTGGAAAAGATATTGCCTATGGTGGCAATTCCTGGATCCCAGTACATGATGAGAATCATGCTCCAGCCCTGGAATTCAGTTGCCCCAGGCAGGTGGGAATGTGTGATACCCATGGAGATGTTTAGAAACATCCACTTAAAACTTGAAGCTTCTGATTAAGACATGTTAAAACACATTTTTTCTCCAGTTTTCACTCTAAAGCAGAAATCTTTTCCATTCTCTGTTGTTTGGTGGTTTGGCTCGCTTTTTACAGTTTCATGTTTTTCTTTAATTTGCTTCTTTGGGGAAAATGATTTTAAATAGAAAAATGCTTCTGTTAATTATAGACAGTTATTTTTTGTAGAAAAGCATTTCTAACTGCAAAATATATTATTAGAGCAATTAGGGATCAGTTCCTTACGCAGTAACAGAAGATGGTCATCACTGATGCAAAAATTGGGCTTCTTACTGACTCTTCAGTTTTACACACATTTTCACAGGACCATGGTGGAAATCATAGGGTTGCATTGCACAGCATGAATGATACAAAGATCCTCCTTGTTCTGGATCACTGTGATTGCTCCAAGGCTGCTTTTAGATGGCAGAAAATGTTGTGCTATTCGGATCACTAGGAACAGAAAACAAGACCTTTTCTTTCTCAGGTGCCTTCATTTCTATTGCTAGAGGTTGTCGTCTACTCCAAACCTTATTCCAATGCCTAGCTGTTCTGTGGGATAAAGTGTAGATTTTAACGAGTTGAATAGATTACAGATATGTCCCTTTAAACCAGGGTATATCTTGTTCTCAGTGCATTAAGTCATTTATTACTATTTTTTTAAGAAGATTTTTTTAAGCCTATTTCAGAAAGGGAAACAGACGAGAAGAATCTGTCTTGCTCCAGGATGTTAAGAGAGGAGGCAGCCTATCTTTCACTGTAGGGTGTGATACAATCATGGCAATTTCATTTGTAACCTATCTTTGTCAAAAAGTCATCTTACAGTATCTACTTTTCACATTCATTTGTTTCTTCTAGGCATAACCATGCTTATCTATGAGATTCTGTGCTTTTTTTTTTATATATATTCTGTTGCTGATGTCTACATAGTATCTGTAAGAGTTATAGTGACCTGGTTTAGATTTGTCATAAAACAAGCAGGGGTTTACTAAGATCAGTTTTTCCATAGAGGCTACACTGACATATAGAATAAGTTACATTGTAAGTGTATGTTGTATAGAGAAATATGCATGTTACTGTCTTTACTACAGGCTTCTTTATAGAAAGAAAAATGTAAATTTATCTCTCTTTCCAGAGAGTTTTTAAGCCATTGTTGTTCAGGAAGTAATAGAAATCATAATTTGTAATGAAACTAAGAGGAGATTAAAACTTTGATACATTCAAATACAAAAAGTTTCATAAATATTTAACTTCTGCTGATTTTGTGTTAAGGAAGTGGAAGAAGTAAAGTACACTGGGAAAGGAAAATACATTATTTACCCTCCAAATTTTGTTTTGGAACCACTTTTTATTGAGTGTGATGGGCAATGCACGAATACAGCATCAGACTGTGGATTTAACAGCAATAAATCTGTGAAATTCCCTGAATTTTTGACTTCTTTTGGAAATTAGGAAGAGCATTTGTACAGGTCATGCAGAATGTGTTGTCGATCTTGTTCTGTACAAACACTTGGTAGAGTTGAAAACCTGTGTTGAGCTGGCACTACAAGTGTACTAGCTGCCCTTCATTTGTGGGCAGTTTTATTGTGGTTTCTAGCCATGTCTAGTCTATCCTAATACTCTGCTTAAGTGCTATTATGATAATGCTCAATAGCCTGATATTCTACAGTAGTGCTAACAAAAAATAAAGTTTTGTAAAACTTCTGCATGACTGTTTCTGGCATGAAACTGAAGGTTTTTTCATGGTGCAAATCTCAGACTTAATCTCATTTCCAGTGAGGCCAAAACACTAGTTTGGCTTAGAGTTAAGCGGGATCCTGCCCATAAATCTGGCCAGTCTCCATACAGATAACATCTGGAAAGTTGTCATTTAAAAATATGTGAGAGAGCTTGGGATAGGGGTGTAAACAGTGGGTCAGAGCATCTATCCAAAAAAAAAAAAAAAAAAAGTTGTCCCTGTTGTCAGACATCCTTGCTCTAGGCATGGTTTTTGTTATGATCCATCTATCTTTTGTCCATTCCTGTTCCGTCAAAATAATTTTGAGCTTGGTGTCCTTTCTGAGGAACAAGAGGAGGTTGACAGGCAAAGATGGTGGGGAATATGTGAACATGTTGCATGACTTAATGGATACATCCAGTAAAGTCTCTTAATAGACAGAGATGGCTATCGATTTAATTTGTTCTCTGGCTGACACCTTTTGGATTACTATGCACAATGACTTTATACTAAGCATGTTTGTTGACTTTGGTCTATACTCTTCATTAATGAAGCTCATGGAAACTTTGCCTGATTCTTCAGTGAGAACAGCTTTTGCCAAGATATTCTTAAGAGTGAATATTTGCAAACTGAAACAAATTATAAGCACCTTGGATTCTGTGTAGGCAGGGAAAGATTGTTGATCTGCCTCTTTAATATTTCCATTCCTTACTGAAGCTGAGTCTTAAGTAGTCATAGCCCAGAATATGTGACTTCTTAAAGGTATTTGAAGCTGAAGCTTCAAATGTAACGAACTGATTACTAGAAAAATGTATCATTTTATTAAAAAATCACAGAAGGTATGTAAAAATAGGAACACTGTATGCTATTTTTTTTATATGTGATGACCCTTTTTCTATAGGAGCCCTGAAGCAAGCAAGACAGATACATATGATTGGAAACCGAGCTAGTTCCTCTCATCTGAAACTGTCTTACTTTCATATTTCCAAAGTCCCTTCAGTCACCAGTCACTTACACAAAGTTATTCAACAGCTCAATCTAGGTTATTTCTGTTTTAACGGTAAGACAAATTCCACCTTTGTCTACCATAAATTCCTCCCCAATGAAGAAAAGCTTTAAATATAAATAGTACCATAGTAAATCCCATTTGGTTTTCTTTATCTGCTTTGTTTTTTTTAAAGTTGTCTGCACTTGATGTTCTTTCTTCTTGAAGGAGCACCGAAAAATCTCCTTCACAAGCTACAGTCTATTATTTTCTGAGTTCTCTGTCCAAAATGCTAGTTACTGTATCCTTCAACTCAGGTAGACTGCCTCCAACTAGAAAAATATTTTTATGTCAGTGTTTCAATAGCTGACTTTAAAAGTATGATACAGGCAAACACTATTTTGAGTGCCTATCAGAAACTGACAGTCTTCTCTTTATAAAAATAGTCTTCGGTTTGGGGTTTTTTTTTTCAGTATAAAATTTTAAAAAACGTAAGTTTCTTTGGACAGAAGTTTATTGTGTCATTCCAAGTTGAGCCTAGTTCTTTTCTGGACATCTCTAAGGTTTCTTTAAAAGAGGGATATGGTATTACAGGAAGAATGTTACTCTTGTTTGCCAAAGAGCTGTACTATGTTTACTATAATAAGATTAAAGGAAATTTGAAAGTCAACGCTAGCTCAGTGGGAAACTGATAAACACACATTCTGCTTGCAGGAGCACTCTGCCCAGTAGTATTAGGAAATTTATCACTATTTATTTAGCAGTTCAGACTTTATCCAACAAACAGATTTGTTGTCCATTTAAAACTATGCCAGACTGGAAAGACTTAACAATATGAATGTGATTTGCAGAATCTGAACTATTATCCTGGCATAGCCATCTCATGTGGTTTAGGATTGGGACTTTCATACCATAGACTCTCAAAATAAGGAGTCTGTAGCTTATAGATCCTGTTGCTTTCCAGCGTCAGTGGTTTGATTCCTGGCAATTCTGGTTAGGTCAGCTACTATATCCACAGTCCTAACAGCGATTTGCAGAATCTGAGCAAGCTAGACGAGGGTGTAGCTCCTTGGAAAAATTATTCTGGAAGCAGCAAACCCAGCAATGTCTCTGGGCCCATATCTGGTATTGACAAACTCTACTGTTGAGAAGCAATGACAGTCCAATCTCATATTTACTAATGTTTGTTTATTTGTGCTTTGGCCAGAGTTTCAACTAGAGAGTGAATTCCAGAGAAAGAAAAGGCCACAGGGATGACTTTCCATTCCTGAGTAGATGTTGTCATTTTTACATGGACACAAATGCTGCTTACAAATCAGTAAAACAAAATGAAGTAATTTTACTATGAAATTCATACAAAAAATATTTTTTGAAATGTCAAGATTAGAGAGGGAGTACATAATCACAATTCAATAAATAAGGCACTATTGTAAATGTTTTCATCACCTCCAAAATGGCAGATATCTTGCAAAAGTGGGCAGCTACTCACTGTCTACTCCTGAACACCAGAACAGGCCAGTAGACTATACCCACCATGTGTTGGCAATTAGTAGGATGGAGTCACTGTTGGTTATGGAACCTACTTTAATTTGATAAATAGGTGATTAGGGAAATTAGTTAATTTTTAAGATGATCTCAGCTTTGAAATTTCTTAGAAAAGAACCTAAAAGGGAAGGCTCTCTCTTTGTATGAAATTTATGGATTTGTATGTTATCCATTAAGTTACCCCAAAACACTCATTTCTTCTCCTCTTCATGCAAGATGTGAATATGAGCTGCTGATCTTCTTCGAGATATTAATGTGTGAAGAAATCTTTCTCAGTCTGTTCAACATGCTTGTGAGGACTGATCTCATTTCTCCAGCACTCCTCTCCCACCCATAATTATCTTTAAATATCTGTGAAATGACTGGAAATGACCTTTCTCAGACAGCTGACTTATCATTTTATTACAGTCCAGGCCCCTCTGTTTTAACCATGATCACAGTACAGTCCAGCATGTTGTCGAGTCTCTGAGACTGGCAGGAACCATGGGAACTTTCACATTTGTTTTATGTGATCAGTTCAGAGAGGGCAACTGCAAATGCACAGGTGAGAATTCCATACCAAGGGTTTCCAGTCTCAAGGGATACTCTTGTGCATCTAACTCCACTAGCAGTCCATGCTTCAGGTCATGGGGCGGGGGCAAGTTCTTCTGCAGATCTGTACTGGGCAACTTCACCTGCAGATTGAAGAAATCTCTGTCTTGCTTTATCATTAATTTAAACAGAATATTGTCTATGTGAACACTTCTGCATAGCTTCATCCAAAAACATAGGCTACAGAGAGCTTGCAGTTTGCTCCACTATATACAAATTGTAACCCAAGGCTGCGGTCAACCCAAGTTGACAGTTTTATCTCCCTACTCGGACGCCAGCTTCATTTACTCGTGTAAATAAATGGATAGCAGGCAAACGTGATTTACTGAAGCTGTTACTTTTTCTGAATGTGTGAAATGTAGGGAGCTTAAAATGCTAATGCCTTGCTTATTTGAGTTGTTTGTTTTTTTTTTCCCCAAACTACAATTCAGGTGTATTTGTTGAGACCTGAAATGTATTTGTCACTGTATTTTGTCATGAGTTGAGATTTGTTTTTACTATTACAGGGCAGTGTAAAATTAGTTTTGTTTTTTTTTTAATTGTCATATTAGAATATGAATGATCAGATTTATATTAATGATAGGCTTTATTTTTCAGTAAAAGTGAAATGTAATTTAAGACGCCCTGGTTATGAAGTGCTTCAAATCAGAATTATTTTATTTTCAAAAGATATTTATTTTTCCTTTAAAAACATTTGATACTTGTCTTATTTTATCATGATTAAGACTGATGCCTTGGACATCAGGTACACTATAGCTTTTGAACTTCTAGGTGCATGATATTAACTGCTAACATGCATAGCCTTTAGATAGACATGACCAATTTGTTTGAGGTGGCAGAATCAAATAGTCTTTTAAATGTGTTAATGGTCCAGTGGATATTCCTGTTTTGTTACGCTGCCTATGACTATGCCAATGGTGTCATTTTAGCTAGAAAGAGGTCTAAGCTTGTGTTGAATGGGTCATCCTGCCCTTGGCTCTGCCTCTGGCCACTAGGTCATTCCTTAATTCTGTTACAGACTCTCTTTCTGCCATCGGGTGTGTCTAAAATGGTACACTCAACATCTGTGGGAAACTGGCTCAGAAATTGTGTTGTAAATGTTGATGTAAGTATTCAAAACACCGTATGTCCCCTGGCTAATGATGTTCAAAGGTTCAGGCTGCTGGCATGATGTCTTGAAAACCCTGTTAGTACTGGGTGGCCTTAGTAGTCTAGATAGCCAGGCTCATTTGCTAACTGGGGAAGACCTTTGAATAAAGTTGCTATTTAGGAGAGAGCCTAAAGACCAGTATTCCTACATTGTCTGACCAATGACACAGGCTAATAAGGGTGGTGAGACATGGGAACAGGTTGACCAGAGTATATCCCATCAATGGAAGTGTTCAAGGTCACGTTGGACTGGGCTTTGAGCAACCTATATAGTGTAAGATGTCCCTGCCCATGGCAGGAGGGTTGACCTGGCATGTCTTTAAAGATCCCTTCCAACCTGAACCATCCTGTGATTCTGTAATGCTGTCATTGTTTGAACAGAACCTTGTGGGTTGCTCTACAGGCTGTAAAAACTCTTAGTGTCATTGAACACTTTAAAAAAAATGTGTTAAAGGCTAAAATGCTTCTATTATAAACTGGTTTTTACGGTGTGATATATGTGTGTGTAAGCAAATATGAATAGTATGTAAAAGAGGCAGCCATGACCTTATGTGTAGATGCAAAAAAACTTGATGTTTTGCTTTACTGCAAAGCTGTCATGGTTTAACCACAGCTAGCAACTTGCCACGCAGCCACTCGCTCACACCCCACACTGAAGGGATGGGGCAGACTCAGAAGGGTAAAAGAGAAAACCTGTGGGTTGAGATAAAGACAGTAAAGCAAAGGCCACACATGCAAGCAAAGCAAAAGAAAGAATTCATTCATCCCATCCCATCGGGCAGTAGGGGTTCAGTCATGTCCAGGAAAGCAGAGCTCCATTGCTCATTACAGTTACACGGGACACAAATGCCATCACTCCGGATGTCTCCCCATCCCTCCTTCTTCCCCAGCTTTATATGCTGAGCGTGACATTAGATAGTATGGAATATCCCTTTGGTCAGTTGGGGTCAGTTGGGGTTAGATATCCCAGCTGTGTCCCCTCACAGCTTCTTGTGCACCCACAGCCTACTTGCTGGTGGGGCAGTGAGAGAAGCAGAGAAGGTCTTCACTCTGCATAAGCTCAATAATAACAAAAATATTTCTGTATGATCAGCACCGTTTCCATCACAAATCTAAAACATAGCCCCCGTACTAGCTACTATATAGAAAATTACCCCAGCCAAAACCACCACAAAAGCCTATAAGGATGTGAATTCTAATGTCGATTTGCACGTACTGGATTAAATTAATTCCTGCACAGAGTAGCAGAACAGTGTATTACTTCAAGACAATGCAAAAATACTGTTTTACTTAAAAAAACCAAAAAAAGTCACTGTTAGCCATGCCTTCTATATAGTGGGAATTTCTGCCCATTGTGTATTGCTCTGCTATCTTTTTTATTTAACATTTCTAACCTGGACACATCCAAAGCTTTTGCTTATGTTTTACATAATGTCATTCATAGCTGTAAAATCTGTTTTACTGTAGTAAAACAAAGAGACAAGAGCAGATAATTGCCCTTGAACTTTTCTCTTTTGAAGCACTGCACCTAAACCCAAGTACATCAAAGTAGAGAGGATTTGCTTCTGATGTACTGAGTTATTAACATACATAGGTTGTTCTGGAGCATTTCATTTATACCTTTTAGTCCATATGATTCTGGGGGCATTCTTAAGCTAACATCATATTTAAATAATAACTTTGAAAATAGCTATGTAAATACTTAGGGTTTATGATAAAACTCATATGATTTAATTCTGGAATTACTCCATCAGTTCTTCTGACTTGCAAATACTATAAAGGTCAGAATTAATTTCACATTTGAGTTAAACTAGCCTAGATACTCTGAGATGCGGAGCTACCCTATCAAAGATGTGTGCACTAAAGAGTTGACATTAACACTTCTGAACTTCATTCTTTGAGAGTCACCTTATTTATAGCAAGATAAATGCACTTTCAGCTCTGATTGCACAGAGCAGTAAAAACATTCTTTGGATAGCCTGACTAATATAAAATATAACTTATCTGGGAAACCTCGGAGGATTTATTTATTCAAGAAGTCAGGAAAAATTAAGGGATGTATACTTACAGCCTGAATTTCAGAATATGCAATGCTACTTGCACGTACTAGGAGGACTCTTAATTTCTTTTCATAAAATAGAATGAAATGTCATATGCTATGTTTTCAGAGTTTATAGGACAGCTATCATGCCATGCTAGAATTATAGATGAAAACCTGAAAAGTATATTCAAGAAGAAAATCCAATCAGATTAATACTTTTATGTAACTGAAAAAAAAAAATAGTGACAGAAGTGAAAAGTGAGTTGAGCTTTTCAGTAGTCTGTCAGCCTTAACTAGAAGTTAAATTGCAAACTGTTTATGGCTTCAGAGTGGGAGTGGGTAGTTCAACAAGTGCTACTTTTTAGGATTTGTTTTATTTGTTAGAAACTATACTCCTCACTCACTCCCTGTTTGCTTGGGGTTTTAAAAATATTTAAAAATGGACATTTTCTAAGAAATACAAAGTCCATCTTTCTGGTAAGACACCTGTCTGTAAATTAGCAATCTCTTAGAATATAATCGTTTTCTAGGAGTTTATACATACAACTTGCTGTTGTTTAAAGCTTTCAATCAGAAAGTCAAGTGGCATCTATTCTTCCGTAGGCCTCCTTGGTTAGTGTATGTGAGGGAACTCACATCTAACTGCTAGTGGATTTTATGTTGTGTAACCTTTGCAAGTATTTATTGCATGTTAACTCTTGGCAGATAAAATTACTTATTCACTATTGACTTATCTTTGAGGGATGAATTAGTTTGTCACTATTTAGTCATCTCCATTCTATGTTGAGACAGCAGTCTCTCTCCAAATCATCTTGTGGCATGCAACTATTTCCCTGATACTAAGTTGTAGCTAGTTCTGTGTCTGCAGAAGGAACGTGCAGGCGAAATGGGAGAAAGACAAATGTTGGCATGTTTTTGAATCTGCGCTTAAGACAGCAATCAGTGGTGTTGGCAGAGAGGAGAGTTGTGCATGTCTAGCTTTCATTTGCTCCTGTTTGTTGAGCTGCTCTCCAGGACGTACTAGGCATCTGGGGAGAGAAAGGCTGTGTTTTACCATTTTTTTCTTTCACTGTTTTTGCTCATAGGATTATGTTATTTTGCCTCACTAAAAAGATCTTTAATCAAGAACTTCTGTAACATTGCCACTTTGTCTGGGTCACCTTCTCATATCAGCTTATCCTTTACTTAAAATATGCCTGTGAGCCCAACCTTGCATGTATACATGACTTGCAATAAAACCTTGACACATGCAAAAATTAATGCAAGGAGCATTTTGCTTTTATTTAGATATTTCAGCACAGTCTCTGAGTAACTTAAGAAGAATATAAATGTATCTGGCCTCTCTGGCACTGCTGAGATATGTGGAGGGTAAAAGTAGCCTTTGCCTTCTTTCCCTCCACTTATTTTCACTATGCAGAAGACTGGCCTATTATGAAGGTCAAATGAATTCTGCAAATAACAATGTCTAGAGTGCTAGTTTGGGAACATGGAGCCACAACCTTTTTGTTTCACGTTGGGCAACTCAACTTAGACCTTTATCTTAGAGTGCTTAGACTTTCCTTGCTGTAACACTACAAAAACTTCAGAAGTTTGCAGGGTCCTTCCTCAGTACATGAAACTGTGAGGATAGATTAAGGTGACAGAGTCTGGACTTCTTAAGTCTTTCAGAGAAGCAGAAGTATAATAGCTAAGGAAAACTGTTTTGTGGTAACCTGTTGGGGTGGCTTCCAAACAGGTTGAAGTGCTCTATGAACAGAGCTGCAAAGTATTGAGGAAGTGCGAGTCCTGATTTTCCAAAGCAGCTGCTTTTGAAAGTGGAACTGAGCAGCCTAAATAATTCAGTAGAGGCATTACTATAAGGACTATTGAAGAACATAAAAATTAGATTACTGGCAGAAAGAATTCCTGTAGATGTGGCAAACACCTGCATTCATTGTGCTGTCAGTAGGGAGAGTTTGGGTACTAGGCTTACGGTGTACACAAATCAGTGTGCTGAGGTGGAGAATTATTACAGTTCAGATAACACTGAAGAAGTGTTTCCAAAACCCTGCCTCTCATAACTGGAGGCTCCCACAGAAAAGATTGGGGGGGG
>VWZY01011231.1:750825-772629 GCA_013399075.1 Chloroceryle aenea | reverse complement strand
ATTGGGGGGTGGGAGGAAGGTGGATGAAAGATTAACAAATTATGCAAAATACTACTTAGTGCTCCCATCCTTGGATGTATCTGCTGACATTTTCCCTCAGTTAAGAAAAAGGTGAAACTGAAGGCTGGGGAGGATCACTATGAGGTTTGAATGCATAGGTTAAATTACACTCTGGAACTAAAGGTGATAAAATCCTCAGAGCTATAAGAAGATGTAATTAGATCCAAGTACAGCTAGACACATTTTACCCCCTCCCCTCTACTGTCAGACCCATACATAGGGAATGGCCCCTAGAGCCAGTAGTCAGAATGTCACAGTTCAGAGCTGGTGAGCCTTTCAGAGGCCACTGGGATTTCCCAGGTACTTTTGAGGATCACTTAACATGATTTTACTTCAGGATGAGAAGGTCCTGCGTAACAAACAATTTTACAAGTTCAGAGTTCAGTTGAGAGCCATGCATGCAAAACAAAACACAGACACTGAATTCTTCACTGATATTGTATTATTAGCATTGCATGAGGAGAGATTAGGATCAGCCCTTCTTTGCTTAAATGATTTGCCTGGTACAGACAATTGGCAGTAACTAGGTCCTTCCAGCCAGGAAGTTGTACCAAACAAGATGCTTGTGTCATGAAGCCTACAATTAGTGCTCACATTGTGGGAAAGTTACCACTGGCTTCAGAAAAACAGTTATTTGTCACCACTGCCGAAACTGAACCTGATGACTTCAGATGGTCTGGTATCTCTGATGTAAACCTTCATCAGATCTTAATTTGGTTCAAGCCAGGAGTGTATATCAGTGGGGTACAGGATGATTTCAATTATACTTCCATATTTCTTGCTTTTGAATATATATCAGTCATGCAATGAGAAAGTCCTAATTTCTTTACATGCGCTGCCTGCTCCTCCCAACCCCCCCAAAGTTCTTTCTCCCTATTCACTTCCCTCAGTATTTTACCCATTGTAGTCTACCATTAAGTTCTTACTAGGTCCCAATACCCAAGGCTGTGAAAAAAGAGAACATTAGGAACTCATTAACTGTAGCATGTTGATATTTAGTTATTGTAGGTTCAAGCTTCTTAGAAAGTCATGTAATGGAAGACTGGACCATTCTTAGATGTCCCATGTGAGCCTCCTGGGCAGCTCTCCTAAAATTGCAAAAGCATGAAGAAGAAGAAAGCAGAGAAGTTTGGATTACCATTGGCTTACAGAATTTTACTGGCCTCGACAACTTTAAAAGGAGTGAAATTGTTCCACTTTGTGGACACTTTTGGGGTACACCTTCTTAGCCATAGTTTACGGAACCTTTTCAAATACCGGTGCTCTTGTAAAGCCAAGGGTTTCTGTAGCCTCGATTAGGACTAACTGGGCTAGATTTTTTTTTGCGTGATATATACACTAGGCAGAAAATAGACATTTGTGGAGGTATCTCTTCCCTTGTCCTTTTTTCTACTTCATAGCCAGGTGAAGTTTAATAAATTAAAAATAATATACAATTTAAAATATGCAAAGTAACTAAAGAAGAGTGATACTAAGTAGAAATGAAAAATAATTCATATTGGAATGTCAAGATATTCCAAGAATGTAAATGTTGTTAAAATATTGTTTTAAATTATTTTTTTGTAAACATTTTTGGAGTGGTTGAATTTTTTCATCTCTCAGCTGTCACAATTATTTATCTGTAAGCATTTGCTGATTACCTCAAACTGATTGAGTATTTTTAATGGCAGTACTTTTTTGTTCTCCTGAACTGTGTCAAAAATCAGTGAGTCTACCTGAAGACAGATCCTTGCCTGGTCTAAATGACTGTATATTTTAAATCTCAAGGATTCTTTATTGATATTCCCACAGAGTAAAATTGTTGGCCTCACTGAATGAATTATTTATTTTTCTATTCACTATTATGAAGTCAGTATTTGTCAGATAAATGATCTGAAATACTTAAAAAATATATATTTGCAAAGAATCCTCCCTCCCTCCAGTTTTTTTCTCTGGTCTTACTGGACACAGTGAAAAGCTGTGTGGGGTTTCTGACTGGCAGATAACATTGCAGTATTGCCTAGTGCATGAAGCTTTCTTGCAGCATCTTCTCATCCCCTGCCATACTAATCTATTTCAAGATTCTGCCCTGTATTAAACTTTTCCGTTTTTTTTTCAATCCTGCACTAAGTCCTTGGAAATGAGAGATGTACTTTTTATTAGAATCTGAACATAAGTATATCCAACTGATCATTACTTTGCATTGGGTTAAAAATGAATAAATGTAGCATTGATTTAAAAAACATACCAGAACAGCTGGCTTCTCTCAAGAATAGCAGTACTAGGAGAAATTGTATAATAGTTACTTAATATTAAGTAAATATTAATGAGAGTAAATAACAACAAACTAATAACCAGTATTGTCACTGTAAGTTGCTCTTAGGTGAATTACTCTTTTCTGGCTTTTAGGAAACCCTGCACAGCAGTATCACCCCACTTCTTCAATGTAATCAGAAAAAATTAGACTATATCTGGGTACGGGAGCAGTTCCTCACAGGGAAAATGTTGAGGAGATGCCTTTACTCTGTAGGCTAATTTTAGGGAATTAACAGCAGTAAGTGAATCAAATTTCAAAACATCTCAATTTTGGGAGGCTAAAGAAGGCAGATGGGAAACTGGAATTGAATTCCAGTGTGTGTTCAGTTTCTGTCTGAGAGCAATTTCATTTGTTTATTTGTTGTGCTTTGTGGGAAAGGGAGGGTTGGACAGTGGATAAAACTTCACAGGGTATTGCTGTGCTTATAGGACAAATACCATAGCTTTATGATGACAGCTGTTGACAAACTATTCCACACCTGTTAATTACAGGTATTACAAATAGGGAGGAATTTGGGTGTTTGCTGTCACAAGGACAATACAGTTGTTTTGGTCTGTGCAAACGTCTGCGGTTTGCCTCAGATCTTAGAGCACATGGTTGTTTCTGAGCCTGTTCCACTGTGCTGAGGCCTTGGGTGCCCCATTCAGTTTCTAGCTGTGGGCTTTGGTTGCTCCATCACCTGATGCAGCAGTATCGTCACCCAACTTCTAGTTCAAAGTGACTGTCACTCTGGCTCCAAAGGGATCAGAAGGAAAAAGCATGATATTGGCACGACGTTGTTTACCCACACTGGCTAATTAAACTGTTTTGACATCTCTGCCTTGAAATCAGTCCTCAAAGGTAGTTTAAAACCATGCTCAAATTAGCCTTATGTGGAAAAAGGTATGTGTGTGTGTTCTGTGAATATGTGAATAAGCTATAGGAACCTGTTTTCTAATGATTTATAAATGACATAAATCAACTAAACTGGCAATATTTCCTCTAAATAAATTTTGGAAAATCCTAGACATTATGCAGAATCTTGAGTCTCGGCCTCTTTTGCCAACAGAGGACCATTAAACAAGTGTTGTGTATTCTGCCTACAGCAAAAGAGAAACCTGATAGGTGCACAATTAGCAGATTGCTATGTGTTAAACATAAGGCTGGTGTTGAGTAGCAGTTTAGTGACCCCATGGCAAATGTACCTTAAACTGTACTGCAAAAGGTATGATGGTTTCTTTTTGTGATAGCTAGCACAAAACCTAAAAACCTAGGGAAATAAGAGGAAAGATGACAGAAAGTTAGGCACCCCCCCCCAACTATTAAGATGGTTCTTTGGAGGACAATAATCATTCTATATTTTACATATATATATATTTAAAAGGAAATTAAAGGGATGTTGAGAAGTCATCTGGCTCACCTCTTGCTTGTTAAGATCCATTTTATCAAACTTAATCTGTGGCAGATGTGACTTTTGTTTTTCCTTTTGTGTCACTTTCTGATGATAAGTCTACAAACTCAGGCAAAACAAATTCCACTGCCTCACTATCTGTATCATGGCACTTGCTAATGGGAATGTTGTCTGAAAAATTATTTTGTCAACATTATTGCATTTCCATCTATGAAAAGACAATTGTTTCACTCTTTGCAGTAGCCTTTCATGTGTTTGAAGGCTGTTAACATTCCTCTGGTCTTTGCTTCTTTGTATTGCGATTTCTGCAATCGTGGCACATTTTGTTATGTTCTCTGTGTGTATAAATGTTCTTGGTTTTCTTTCTTGCCTCTTCTTTAGAAATCTTCATGGCTTTCCTGAAGTATGGTGCCTGAAATGGGCTCATAAGCTATTTCCATTCTGTATTTGTGCAGCCGTGTTTTCAAGACCAAAAATAGAACTTTGATTTGTCAATATTCTCGGTGTACCATCAACAAAGTGAAGGGCACAGATACAATGAGTTTTTTTGAGATTTGCATATAAGTTGGGTTAGCCTAGCCATCCTGGTGCTGAGGAGTCTCTTGTCCTGCTGTGGGACATGTTAGGACAGGTTACTGTGACAACCGTTGTGAGAAACATCACTGCACATAGAAACAATATAAAACCTGGTGAAGGGCTGTGTGTGTATGGAATCTGTCTGAAAAAGCTGTCAGTGAAGTACAGAGCCTAAGGCTTCCCTTATGAGAAATAAATAGGACTTGAGGTAATTGATCAAAAATAAGTTATACATTTGAGACGTCATACAGCTTTTGCTGTTTAAATGTCATCTGATCCAAACTGCAAAATCATCCAACCGTCGTACAATTTCCATCTCTTAATTTTATTTATCTGTTGGTAGAGTGTGTTCCCTGATGCTTTTGGTTTGCTGGTGTGTAGCATACATTATCACACTTTTAAGGTCTGGTAACTTCAACAGGCTTTTGGAGCTGAATACAGGAAGCACTTTTAACTTATATAGTGTTAGTTTAAAGCTGTCCTCTCTTAATCAGAGTCCTAATTACTAAAATGGTGTGAGGTCATACCTGTACGAGAGCTTAGTCCTGTCTGTTGACTGTTAAGTATATTGCATTTCTGCATGCATGCAGCTGTATTTCACTGGAAAACATTACTTCATGTGTTTCTAAAAATTATCTGGAGAAGGAAGATGCATACGTTCAGTTACAAGGGAGAAGATTAATACACAGGTTCTGTGCATAAGCCTGTGCTCTTTGGATGGCTGGTCACTATGGTGTTTGTGTCAGAGATACAATTTGGTGCTCTTTGGCATTGAAGGCTTCAGCTTAGGCCTGACTGGACAGATGCTGTTTCAGCCTTTTGCTGAATGCATGCTTCTGAAAACTTGTCTCCTGTTTTTCTCGTTCATGTATTAGCATCATAACTCCATTTCTTACCGTGTCAAGTGCACACACAACTTATGCTTTTGCCTAATGAGAGCAAATTCACTCATGTGAATTCAATATCCAGAACACGTGGCCAACTTTTGTTATGGTTCCTGAGCACTATTCTGAAAGGGAGGTTATAAAAATATTTGCATTCAATTTGTGTTAGAACTTTCTGATAGATTATATTTTTTTATATTATTAACCATCAGATTGGTTCTGTCTTATCAGCATTTTTGTCTCATCTGTTACCTGGAAAAAGCAGAAAACTATTTCCTCCAACTTCTTTCACCAAACCACATTATTTATTTGTGTGTTTGTTTGCCCTTAAGTTCAAGTTTGATTAATTGTGCAGTGCACCACTTGTGTGTGTACATGGCATCTTCACACAAAGGAAGACGGGCCATCCTGCCACAGTCATCAGTGCTAGATTCTGGTGCAGGTATGGAGAATCCTGCTGAGGTAGGTGTTAGGTTAGGGAGGGTGAAGGGACCATAGGACTAATGGAGAAGGAGTGAAGCAGAAGATATATGATCAGTGCTTCATATATCATGTAGGTTATTCCTGTGCAGTCTAACCAGTGGTTGTGTTTAATCACTTAAAGCCCGAAAACCTTGGCAGAAGCCTCTGCACTTAGAAGGCAAGACACTTGAAAGTCAGACAGTAAGATGTAGCACAGTNGACTCGTGGTAAAATTTGGAACAATGTGTTTTTTTTTTTTTTTTGGTTGGTTGGTTGTTTTTTTTAGGGGTTGGAAGGGACCTAGAAAGATCATTCCTCCCTGCCAGAGCATGATCACCTCGATTAGGTCACACAGGAACATGTCCTTTTTCATGCTTCTTTTTCCATGTTTAATATTCAGTTTTGCACTACAGTTGCAGAACACATTTTCAAGATAAGATTAAAGATTCTCTTTTTAAGTACCATATCCATTGAGGACTTGAGATAAATGTTGCATACCTCTTTTGGAAATCTAATTATAAGTAAGAGCTGTAATGTTTCAGGGACTTGCAAAAATCAAGTCATTGTGTCTTTAGAGCAGAATGAGGTTCTGCTGGAGAGCACGTTGCCCCAGCAGATGTGCCTGGTGCCTGTGTCTCACCTGGCTTCCAGTGGCCACTGTGGAGGACTCCTATGGGTTCTATCTCTGGTGTGCCTATACAAACATCTTGGGTGCCCCTGGGCATCTGAATGGTACAACTTACCACATTCTGTTACTATTATTTAATTTCCTCTCACCGCTGTGGTACAGACTGTAGTCCTAACATCAAGCCATAAGGACCACACACCTCATATAGGAAGCAAACCCATGCATTTCTGTCAGTCAGCGCCACCTTTATCAGCCACACCCTTCCAGTTACATCGGCCTCCTCCACCCTGAAACAGGTAAATTGGGTGACAGTGTTCCCAGGCCCCAGTTTGGAAGGAGTATCAGGGTGTGGCTTTGCAGTTGATTGAAGGGAGCCTGCTTGTAGGCTGGCACTGACAGGGCAGAGGAGCCCGGTGCTGGCACAGGGGCCCAAGCGGCGTTACTGATCTTGCAGGCAGCTGGAAAGTCAGCTGGCAAAACAAAAAAAATACCTTTTTGGCTGGATCAGCAAACTTGTCTTGCTGACTTTATGGCTGCATGGTTGTTAGTACTGGCACAGAGTGACCAAGGAGAAAGTGTGCGCGCGTGGTGGTGTGTGCACGCGTGCTCGTGGGCTGGGCAAGGGAAGGGTGGTGCGAGGGAGGGCCGGGAGCAGGGGGCCTGTGGCTCACACTTTGAATCAAACTGCACCCTGGGCTGGGTGAGAGCATGGGATGATTTATACTTTATCTCAGAGGAGCATGGGTGAGAAATTAGAAATCTATCCAGCTAACATTAATTGCTGGCTTGGTTATTTCTCAAGTTCAGGTACAGCATTTACAGGATTTTCTGTGACATTACTGTTACCTGAAGGAGGAGTTGAACTATTCTGCAGTGAGTATATGTAACTAGAATATATATTTGAACCCATATCCTGCAGTATTCTTATCAGAATATAAAATAGAGAGAAAAAGGCATAGGTTTTAGTTCTCTTAGTCTGTGATTAATATAATTTGGATTCAAAAACCTAGAACACTTTCTTAATGTCTTGACGAGGATGGTAAAATTCAGGGATCTTAAATCAAGACCTCATCCTCCACATCACAAAGACTAATCACAGAAAATTATGCTGGCTATGGTATTATTATTTCTTTTAGGTCCAGGAATTTTATGTTTATTCCCTACCTAATAACCCAGCTTTAACAGAATGTATGGATAATGCTTGTTGGTGCTTTCCTCTTTGCCCCTAGCCTTTTCTTCAGTTTTCAGAGGTGCTTATTTGCAGTATTGGGGGGGGGGAGGATATGACTTGAACTATCTCCAGTACGCATGGGTAGTGAAACTCTATGAGCTTATGTTCATAAATGGGGAAGGTCTTGTTGCAGAGCTGGTTACAAGAAAGATATGTAGCTGCTCCATTGGCTAAATTTTTTGGATGACTCGTAGTAGTTAATGCTGTTCACTTTCCACTCAGTGGTGCTGGTTGGGTGTATGTGAAACACATGTGACAAAGCAAGAGCTGCTGAGTAGTTCCTAAGGTTTGTCTGCCTTCTGTGTGAATGGCAGCAGACAGCATTACCACCTACCCATTTGTAGCCTGGGTGCCCTATAAGCAATGTTGCCATCCATAATGAAACTGAAGGCTCTGTGGGTGTGGGAACAGGAGTTTTCTGGATTGCTCACATTGATTCAAGTGACATATAAGTCCTGTCACCTATTTCTAAAGTGTCTGTAAATCTCATATATTGTTTCCTGTTGGATGCTTTGCCACGGATTTGGCAAGCAGCTTTAAGCAAATAATACCTTTTCTTTGAGGCAGGTGGAGAATAGTCATAGAGAACACCTCCTTAAAACCATGGTATCTAGATGAGCTCTTTATATCTTCTGCACAGTTATGCTGTAAATCCACTCAGTAGTTTCCCTTCTTAAGTCTGTTTCTACCAATTCAAATGCACCTCTCTTGCTTCCTTTCCTGTTCAAGTCTGCAGTGGCTTTGCATATTCTGCTTAAACCATATATTTCAATGATTTAATTCTCACTCCTCTTTATCTTTTTAGATAAGCTTAAGAGGCCTCCCCTTCAGCCTTATAACAAATATGTAGATAGGAAATTGTGCACTTAGTCTGATGTAGCCTTTTATGACATTCACATTGTAAAACAAGAGCTTGATTTTGGGAGTGGGAGGGAAGAAAGAAAAAAAAACAACAAAACCAACACAATTGTGCCCTTTGTTTTTAATAAGCTGAGTTTTGCCAAGTAGCAATTAGTATTCCTCAGTCTTTGTGCTAATTAGGAGCTTCTTAGGGTCCTCTAAGAAAAATGTTTTTTGCAAAGTTAGCAGATTTACAGACAGGTGAGTTACTTTTGTCTTTGCTAGGTGCATTTTTAGTAGTGTTTATCATAATTACTATTCTGTTTCTTCTTGACACTGACATCATCCATTTCCTTATGCTGCCTGAATCGGTGATCTGATCTGCATGGAGCTCCTCTGCAATTTTGTGTTCAAGAAAAATTATGGAAGCTGAAATAATCACTCAAAGCAAAAGCTGTTGTTCTGAAACTAAGTAAGAGAAGAGAGGAAGTGTAGTCTTGTTTTGCTAAGCCAAATTCTTTACTGAGCCTCCTTTCAAAATAAAAGCATAAAAAAAAATCCCATGGGGCTTTGGCTATCCTTGACCCATTGAGGACCCTCAGGCTACACGAATTGTGGTAGCTGGCCCCAAGGGTTGAGAGTTGAAATTCTTTTTTTTTTTTTTTGTCTCTCCTCACAGTGGGAATCAAGGTTTTCAGGAGTGTTGTTCCAAACTCTTTTTTCAAAGCTATGTTATTTTGCAGGCAGAGATATCAGCATCTTTAGACTAAAAATACCTGAAGGTCCTAGTTCAGTTTATGAGTATTTTTTAGGTCTTTCCCACTACTGAAACAAAAAGGTGTTTCATGTTAACTCTGTGAAATGACTTCTTGGTTTTTGTCGGCGTAATAGTTCTACATTGAAAGTATCTTAAAACCACCTTTTTCTCACTTCACTTTTTTCTAAAGGAAAATAAGGAAAAAATTCTAGCAAGATCCATGTTCACAGGTGCATAAAGAAAGCTTCTGTCTAGGGGATGATCTTCCATTATTAAGAAATGTGTAGACTTGTTCCATTCCACAGTGTACCTATATATGATGTGTGACTCCCTGTCACATATTTTTTTCTGGATATTAAAACTGGATCTGCATGCCTGACTCAGAAGGCGGAACTTTCAAATCTAAGTCAGTTCATCTGTTTGTACCTGTGGTCCAAATTACTCCTAAATGAGCATGTGAATTGTGTTCATGGTCACTCAATAAGAATCAGAGGAAACCTGTGGTTCAGAGCATTTTTCTTGGGATGATCTTATGTGGTCTAACAAACTGCTGTGGTCCTTAGCAAGTGGTGCAGATGGAATTCAGTTTGCTGACCCAACAGAATGGTTTGTAGGGTGGTATATGTCAGTTTAAACTACTTGTAATGGTTCTCCTCACACCAACAGAAAGCTGTGTTGGTGCCGTGGGAACCATTGCAAGTATTTTCCAGACCTTTCACCTGATCAGTCTCCCTTAATTCTTCAGTGTGATATATGCAAGTCTTTTAAACAGCACTAAGTAGTAGGTAGGGTAGGGTTAGGAAAACCATGTCAGCGGTAATGTACAACATGTTCTCTGACTACTTTGTAATAATAAAAAACCCTCAAACCCTGAATGAGCAAACTCTCTCATTACTTGTTCCTCTTCTTCACAGTCAGTCTTGCATTTGCTGGTCCCATATAGAAATGTTAGCTAGTATTCAACATTGTAGCAATGTCGAAAGGGAAGCTGTCTTGGCCACTTCACTTGGACAATTTATTACTCTCAATTAAATCAAGTACTGACATGAAATGGAGTCTCGGTATCTTTGTCCTTCTGTGTGGTAACATGAGGTATCAAAGATTACCAGAAGTGTCATCTTTCTCCTTTAGATTCAAGCAAGTGCTGCCTAAGCTAGAGCTGGGCAAGAGGCCTTGAATAGACTTGGAAGAGAAATGGAGCTTGCCATCTCACAATGAAATTTATAGCTATATGTTGTCTAACTCTTTCCAAGATGCCTTCCTGACCTTTCTGAGAATAGCTTTATGAGCCAAGCAGAAGAATTGTTAGATTTCTTCTACTTACGGCCTCCTGCTACTGAGCTTGAAATAGTCAATAGTGGAAAAATATTAAAACCTTAACTGTGCTGACATAGTATTAACGGTTTATGGCCAAAAACTGATAAAAAAACACATTAAATAATTAAGAGCCTCTAGGTGCTGTTTATCTTCTGCTTGTGTTTATGTAAAGAGAGTCCCCAGTTACTATCAGCCAAAAAGAAATCCTGAAGCAGTAAATCCAAAGTCGGAATCCTTCTTCTCTTTGATGCTGCAAAATGACAAACGCAACTGAGGCTGCAAGGCCTGAAATTGCCCACAGAAGGGGAGCCCTGGCACTTTTCTGTGGGTTTGTGAGCAGAAGAGATTGATGATTGCCTCTGTAGGCTTCCTCCTTTCTTCTTCTGTCACAGGGGAAGATCTTCCCTTCTGTTATTAAGAAACATGTGGATTCATTCTACTCCACAGTGCAGCTATCTGATGTGTGATTTCTTGTCACCTTTCCTTCTGAGTATTACAACTGGATCTCCCCATTCTGAGTATTACAACTGGATCTCCCCACCTGAATCAGAAAGATGAACTTTCAAATCCAAGTCAGTTCATTTGTTTATCATGTCACTCCATCCCATAAGTTCTGAGACTCACAGTTTCAATCATTGTCAAAACTGTTGAATAAAGGTCTTGTCTTCCTGACAGTGAGGAGTTACTTTAACTTCCATTACTAGCTTTGCCTCTGATTTACTAGTCCAGCAACACACTACTGAATCTCCTTTCATTCTGTGGAGGGATTCTGAAGAAACCAGCTTGTGTGTGTTTTTAATTACATGTTTGTACAGCCCTCTAAGGATGTCAAGAGCTGTGAACAGTAAATGCCAAGTGATTGCCAGGAAGAAAGCTGCTGACTGCAGTGTATCGTAGACAGAACTCTTCTGTGTAACTGCCACTGCCTTGCCATGCACATACCAAAGATACCTGATTTTGATTATAGTCTCTCCTCTGATGATAGTGCTGTCTCAGGTTCTCCTGCAGAAAAAGTCCTGGTCAAGTGAAAACATAAGCAATGATGTAGTCAAGGACAGAGTCAGTCTCCCCCAGATTCCAGTCTATTGACTCTCTTCCTTGCTCATTTGGAGTGAACTGAAAGGCTAACAATCTTCCTTTAAATGAGCATAACTGGCTGTATTATGTTAGTCTAGACAAAGGAAATCAAATTAATTAGCAGAAAGACTGTAAATGTGCTGTGTAGGAGGACCTGTCATTAAAGTACCTCATCTGGGCTCCTGTGGCTTGGTGTGTATTCAGAATGATAGCTCTGGTCTTCCTCTCAGCAGAAGAGAAATAGAATAATACTAGGCTTCAATTAGAGACAGAACTATAATTCAGTCATGGGCAAGGAGAGGGGGAGGTGAGTAGGAAGACGGCTGCTTTGCAAAGCCTAAGTCATAAAACATAAAATCCCAGTTTATGCATGGCAACAGATCCTTCTATGATTGAATTACAGCTTTCATATTCAATAATGGGCCAAGCCTGTAAACCAAAATACAGACAGAGCAAATATTTACATTCTTTGGGCAATGATGGAGGGAGAAGGACTGAGCAGAGGATGAATCAAAGCCACCAAGAACATAGATGTGGGACAGCCACGTGTTGCCATCAGTGTGAAGTGGGAGGGATGGAGTAAGGTTTTTGGATTTGAAATTTCCTGTAGTACAGGTTAGCCTGCAGCAATTCTCTGAAATTCAGTCTTTTAGTTAAGTGGCACACCCTGCCAATAACAGTGAGTAAACTGTAGTTTGTCCATTCATGCTGTGTACTATGCATTTTCCAGTGTATAAGCGATACTGAAATTTTTAGGTATTTAGGAATGTTTATGTTGATACTGCATACCTAATTACAATTGTATGTGTATTCCTGACTTCACGACACGTTGTAAGTTCCGTACTTTTGACAGTTGTTGAGCATCAGCTGCTGTGATTTATTTTGGTCCAGCTGACAGCTATGACAGTCATAAACATGGCTGTCAATTAAAAAATATTAATAGACATGTAGTGAAATAAATTAAAAGCCATTTTGTTATATTACAAAACAGCCTGAAAATAAGGGTCAGAATAGTTCAAAACTGAAGAACTTACATCAAGACATCAATTGATGCCTGTGCAGGGGTAGCCAAGAAGCTGTGCAACTCTGAAGGTTTTGAACTCCAAATGTCATCTTTGTTTACAGGCTTGCAAATGCACTTATATAAACAACCATCAGAGCATGCGGTTGCTGTGCTTCTCAGACCCTCACACGTTTGTATTGCATTTCAGTTGCATACCTGAATTTTCTCATACAAGACCTTGAAGGAAGAGGCTTCCTTTCAGAGTAAAGCCCACAGCCAAGTTAAATATCTGAAACAAAAGTAATTAAATGGGGATTCTGGCATACCATTAATTAATCCACAAAAATTAACTGCAAAAGTAAGCCAAGGAGAATCCTGGTTTCTTAGGGAAAGAAGAAAGCATGTTGTAAATCTCCAAATATGTTTATGAACGAAAGGGAATACAAAAATTTTACAGGATCATCCCAAGAGTAATACCATGCATGGTATGCAACAATGGCTTGTTACTGCCTGCCTTCCATCTACACGTAGTGCAAATAAGTTTTTTAACTGTTGGGCAGCTTACACCCTGAACAAGAGAATGTGTTAAAAACTTTGAAGTGACCCACTGTTGTTTCAAAGTGTCTTGTATTACACTTGAACATTAAAGCTCACGAACTCTGATTTTCTATGGATGTGTTTGGTGTGCCAGTACCCCACAGTAACTCTAAACGTCCTCTTTACTACTCATGCCTGCTGTGGTACCAAACTGTGATATCCTTGACTTGTCCCCTTGCTATTGCCCTTTCTGAAATACTTTTCATGCCTTCCTGTGTAATGCAATAGGAGTTTCAAAACTGCCTTGCTCTCCGACTTTGAAATTTGGTCAGTGGATTAAAAACTGTAATTGTGAGGAAATGTCAGATGTGTAGTTCCATGTTGCTTATTAACCAAAGAAAAGGCAGAAGAGGATGAGAGGATTCCTTAGCTTTAGCCTCACTGAGAAGAAAACTTTTCTGTGAAGCCAATTATACTAGTAAGGTACTTAGTTACATGTTTGCATGACATAGGCCTGGTTCTGTCTAACAGTCTGAAAGGACGTAATACTTCTTTTATTTCTCATTAGCACAGGTCTTCCACACTCTGCCCCTAGAACTTCTGGAACTTTTAATGAGGAAGACTGATTTTTGTCAGGCAAATCTAAGCAGAGACAAATGTAAATGAAAAACTCTTGAAGCAATAATTCTATGCTGTTTTTAGGACAATTCAATGGAAATACAGCTGCAATGGTTCTTGCAAGTGGCATATTGGGAAACAGCGGGATACATAGCTACAATTTTGTGTGTATGTGAATTTGCATACTACCTAGTAGAAAGACTGTAGGATACTGACATAAGAGCAATTCTTATTTGAGCCATCTTCGTTTCACCTCAAGATATTGGCTTACAAAAATTAATAATATAAACACTGGACCACCACCACCATTTTAGATTTTTCAAACAGGAGCATGCCTACTTAAGAGTCATAATGCAGTAACTGGGGATAGTGTCTTGAATAGAGAACCAAAAGAATACATGTACCTGAAGGAAAGTATCTGAATCTACAAAAAAATCTGGAAAATTCAAATGTTACTTCTCTGTCAATTAATGTAGTGCTTCTCATATACAAGACTATATGCCACCTATGGATTTTTATAATTAATTGCATTTTGCTGACCATTGAGAAACAAGACATTTTTTGAGCACTTCTATGATGCTTTAATGTTTGGGCCTCAGTTTTATTCTAGAACAGATCTCATCCAAATGTCCTCTTCTGGGAATGGTATAAGTATAGCAATGCACACATATTAAAGGCTAATAATCATCTCTTATTGTGAGCTAGAAAATGAGTCCTGTGCTCTGGAAGTAGTGCACTGTTTGAAGCTACAAAGCAATAAAGCTTCTAACTGCATCTCTGTTCTATCAAAACTCGGGGAAACAATATTGGAAATTTTCATACAGTATCATTTTTATATACAAAACTATAACATTTCTAAAGAAAAGCTTGCCTAAGGGTACCAAATCTGGATTGATGCACAAAAAGAAGAGTAGTGGTGCCATTCTGTGCAATTGAAAGATGTTGGAAATGGTCCGTTTTCAGTTAATTCCTGACCTTCAGTAACTCAGTTCCCCTCTGTGCTCAGTTCTTGCAAGGTCCCACCATATGTTGCTCACCAAGTTAGTCTACAAACATTTGAAGTTGTGTTGCTTAGTCAGGCACTGGTCTTGGATGAGATTTCTATGTTCTGTTGTAATGCAAACAACAAAAATATAATGAAGACTACTCATTGCAAAACAGTCTTTTGTAGTATCGATTCTCCAGTGAGGAAGCAATGAAATGAGCTATTGTATTTAAATGCTGAACTTTCCCCATTCTTGTGTTGACTGCCCTCCTTTCCAACAGGCTGAAGGATAGTCACAAATGAAGACATTTGCTCAAGCCACCACTTCCCTTTTGATTTAGTTTTTAGTTTCCCAAAGGCAGAACTTGCTGTTTTTTTCCTGAATGAAATGTTGCCAAACGGGAGGGTACCATCTGCCTTCTGCACAGAAGAATAAAGTTAAATGTAGGCTATTATTGCTTGCTGCAAAAAATGTTCATGTGCAAACAGAACTGACTTGTCTATTTGGGGCTCTTTATCTTTTGTTGAAAAGCTCAGAAACACTGAGAAGGAGAACAAGTATCTTTTCAATGTAGTTCACTCTTACAAAGAGACATTTTTTAGATTCATAGGAGAGCTAACTTTCAGTCCTTTCCTAAAAAGGTATTCTTGTATCCAAGGAGTTTTCTTTTATTTATTCCTCCCACCCTCTGACTGTAGCATTATCCAAAACCAGGTTGGGAGAAAGAAAATTGACCTCATGGATGGCAAGCAGAAATATGGTTTTATTTTGTGGGTTTTTCCCTCCTCCCACTCCCCCTTTTTTCTTCAGTGTTGCATGTGCTGCCAGTACTGATGACTACCCAGACACTTCTGAGTAGGACATCTCACTCTGCTTGGGACAATTCACATGTGCTCACCAGGCAGACATTCGTCTGTGGTTGGCTCTAAAACCGCAAGATCCTGAAGCTGAAATTGCAACAAATTTAGGAGTTTTGATCCTAACAGTATTTCAAAAAGCCTGTGTTCAGTTACCTGGTAGTAGTCAGAGTTCTGTGTATTCATACTCCGCTGAAAGTGGCATTGCAACATGACCAGAGCTGTCAGGATACTGTAGTGTGACTTAGCTTTTACCTTTCTTGAAGCTTTTCTTCCTCCTCTTTATTTTACTTTCCTGTGTAAAAGTGATAAATACTAACACAGTCATGGAATCAAATCTTTGCTACTGATAAATACAGGGTAGTATGAAGTTGTCAAACAATAAAACTTGGATTATGGTTTTGTTCACTGTCTTCTAATTGGGTGATTGCCTTAGTAATTGTATTTATTGTATGTGCATGTGGGTTTGTTTTTTTTTTTTTGTGAAGCATTGGTATTTAGCATGGATATAAGTGTTAGTGGATGTATCTTGAAGAGAAATACCACGGCTGGCTTCAGCAGTACTTTCACCCCTGCTCCCCCCACCCCGGGGTCTTTTGGAACTCTAGTTCATATCATGGCTATAAAAGATTTTTAAAAAATGTTAGCCAATGAATTCTTCAATGAAGACTCAGCAAATAAAGAACAAACAATGAAATCAACAAACTCCTTGTCCTGGCTTTAAAAAACTTTAAAAAATAAAGTGAAGCACATGTTTAGAAGCTATGCAAGATACGAAGGATTCAGCCTGTGGAGAACTTCATACCATAGATCAGTAATACAATATTTAAATCAATATGCTTCCTGGCAGGATGTCAGTGAAAAGAGGAGCATGAGAGTAATGTGATCTCTTAAATCTGATGAAGTGATCAGCAACATTCTAACCTTTTTCAAATGAGCTTTTCTGAAGTTCCTGAAGAAGAAATGGGTCAGTGGTTATAAACATGAATTTCTGGAGGCAGTAAAGGTAGGTAAGAAAGATAGAGGACAAAATTTGAAGGAAAACCCCATCTTTTGAGATGATTTGGTTTAGTGCCCAGAGTGAGTTTCATCTTAAGTTTTCTTCATAATTGCTTCTGACATATTATGCATCACTGGATGTGACAGGAGTAGTTGGTTGAATCCTTAATTCCTTTTACAATTTTGTGCATGGAACAGGGATTCTTCTAAACTCCCAGCCTTCTCAGAAAGAAATCGAGATAAAGGTCTTGGTTGTAGAAAATTTATAGTGAGAACTGAAATTAGTATGAAGCAACATCCTCTGAATTGCTTTCAGCTAGCTTTATCTTAGCATAGCTTGGGTCCCCTCCAGTGTTTTTGTTCTGTGTACTTTTATTTTGTCTATGATGTACTCTAGTTTTCAATATTATAAATTCAGTGTATTCAGGAACAGTCTTGTGAAGGAGAACTTCTAAGTTCTGGCATTATGGGGAAAATGCTGTCCTCTCCTGAGGAACATGGGCTGGCATCCATGAAACGCAGTGCCACCTTCTCCTTTAAGAAACAAAACAGGGCATGGACTGGTCAGTATGGTTCCTGAGGCATCCAGCCTCTAAGCAGAACTTTCCTGTTTCTTTCACAGCTTTTTGGTATTCTACATGGTCATGCTTTGGCCTCTCTGGGGGAGAGGTGTTGGTGGGAGGGAGAGAGAGGATGGAGAGGAGGAAGATCTCCATCCAAGACAGTCAGTGAGGGTACAAGGAGTTTATTAAGTCTGAATGAAATGTTTTCTCCCTCTACCACCTACTGCAAGGGCTGTGATGCAAGGAAATAACTTTCTTTCAAATAATGATAGAAGGTTCTTAGAGAGTAAGAATGGAAAAACTTCTGCTTGTAATGACATTAATTATTGTTTTTTAAGCAATTATTCCCTTTGGTGTTGCATGCGGTGGTTTTGAGAAGTGATGTTTAGTATTCCTAGTACATGGTAACTCAACTCCTAAAATGCAGTGATTTTGTATCTGAATATCTGAATAACATACTCTAGCAGCAGTACTGGCTTTTCTGAAGTTTTGTTTAAGCTTGGGGTTCCCCCCCACCTCCTACATGTTTTGTTGTTGTGGCCTCAGTCTTGGCAATTTAATCATGAGAATCTATTAATATGGAATTATTTACTAAGAGTCCCATGGCTCTGCAAAAAGAAAGATATAGTACAGCATTCTGTTATTGCTGATGTTGAGAAACAGGAGCAATAGTTTCCAAAGGATACTTAAAAGGGAGAAGTTAGCACCAAATGCCTCCCTTCCACAAAGATGCCTGATTTGTGTAGTCTTTATTTGAACATTGTACCATTAGAATCATGCCTAATCATTAATAAATTAAATAAATAGCATTTTTGGCTTCTTGGTAAAGAATCTGCTATTTCCTGGCTTCCCACATCTGTTCCTGAAGCCAAGTTTTAGTTCTTTGAAAAGTTATTGCCTGGCTTGTCTTCAAGGAACACTTCTTGTGTCCCATCTTAAACGCTGAGAACTAACCATGTACACCGTGTTCTTACATTAATATACATATGACTGTTTTCTTTTTTGTCTGGGTCCAATATAAGAGTAAGTGGGGAGTAGAACATTTTTTCATTATGGGTATTCCCATAACCAGCTGAATAGCTGCTCCCACAGGAGAGCTCTTGTATCTTTGAAGTTTGCAGGATGGAATATGTAAAAGAGAGATGCAGGTGATCAAATGTGACCATGTATGTACCATGCCACAGAACCATACCTGATTTAACCTAGCCAATTATTCCTGCCTTTTGCTGGTAGCTGAAGAGATACCATTGTCCAAGGCAAACTCTTCAGCAGTTCTTTAAATGGAAATTTTTCATAAAGTAAAGTATCTCTGGTTTTCTTTTATTATCTTTCTAGCCACTGGCTCTTACAGTGCTTTTGATGGCTGTAGGATAGCCTTATAGTACCAAATATTACACATATATTTACAGTCTGAATGCATCCTGTGACTAAGATAAGCAGGTAGACTCTCAATTTCTATTGTAAGACAGGTTTTGCAGATATTTTATTTATTTGTTTGTTTATTTATTTTTATTTTTAACCATTAGATGTAGCCTTTTTCCAAACACCTCCCAGGAAGGCCTGGGGAAGAAGAGATGATTCTGTGACATATCTGTATCAGAGAGTTGGATGCTTCCAGGAATGCTGATAATGTTGAGTGCTTTGTAATTGTTGCACAATAAAACAAACATATGGATTGCATACCTGCTGACTTCCTGAGCATCTAACTTAAAATATCAAGGTGACCTTCCAGTTACATCCCTCTCTCTGTCCACCTGCAACCCTGAACCAGGCTGAGCTATAAAACTGGAATTCCTAGTCAGAAACTGTATCCTGATCTTAGAAACTGTATCCCAAGGTTAAAAACTGCAGTCCTGCTTTTGAAAACCAGAGGAAACAGTGGAAGACTCGCTCAGCACAGATGGTTGCTGCGATTACCTCCTGCCCTGTCTTTCAGACCACAGTGCCCATTTCTGTATTGGGGGATATTTCTCAAAGTGATGTACTTGAATTCTGACTCCAATCATTTTGATGACTTGACTCCAACACTCCAATGCCCAGAGAAGTGCCCTAACCACAAAACTATAGGCTATTTTGGGGGTTACCGTGCTGTTTGTCCTGCTCAGGAGCTGGATTGCTTTCAGGAATGTGTGAGTTATAGGGCCAGAAGGTCGGTATGCAAAAGAGAGCCTGCCTTGGTAGATATTTTATGTTACACAGTAATTGGATACAAACAAGAAATAAAGCTAAGGACAGACATAGTGATCCTGTGTCTTCCCCTTGTAGCTGAGGGCCCTAACCTCTCTGGATTACAGAGATAGATCTTGGCATTCTTGCCTCTTTTTTACACTCTTAGGTACCTGATAGCCTAGCTCCAGCATGACAGGTTTGATGAGTCTATGAAGTCATACTTGATGCTGATTTCCTTATCTCAAAGAGATAAAAATTTAACATGTGAAAAGTAACTGCAACTAGACTTTGTTTGATGTCTTGTCTGAGGTTATTTTCTGCACCAGATTCATGCACTGAAAAAAAAAAAAAAGGGTGGGGGGAACTGGCAGCAGCTGGCAATGACGCTTTGAAAACTGTCATGCGAGAGCTTCCACTGTCTCTGCCATGGGGAAGCCCCAGTGCAGAAGGAATGGTGGGCCCAGGCTGGCATTTGTGCAAGTTTTAGAGGCGTTGGTCTCTTGAGGCAGTTCTCGCTTGCCTGGTCTCAGCCACATGCTGTTCAATTCTGTGACATCTAAGTAGGACAGAACTGCCCTATTCTTGCCAGAAGCCAGATTCTTCTCCAGTACATTTTGTGTTTCTTCTCATCCCGCTCTGTCTGCAGACGGACAGCATTCACCATGTTGCTTTGCATTCAGACTGATTTTTCCAAAATGTTCTAATTTTCTGAGAATACTGGGGTTTCTCTTCTTTTTTCATGGGAGCACTGAAAATAATATGTAGTCCTTGGCATGTTGCAGGCACCAGGTGACCTTGTTTGCACCCTTACTTGCTTGAATAAGAGGTTTGTGTGCCAGGGCTTAGAAAGGGGTGATTTGCAGGCTAGTAAGGGGCAACCCTGTGATTAGAAATTCCACGATCTAACAGGATACACATTTGACCTACTAGTGTAAAATAGATTATTATTCTATTATGTAAGCATTTTAAGATACAGGTTTGATAAGGGATAAGGAGCAATGACAGAAAATAGGTGGTGCATTCCTACCTATCTGTAGAAATACTTGCTAGTAGGTACTGCAGCCTTTGATTTATAACCTTACAATAGTGGCTTTGATTAATAATGCTTTATTAGTTATAAACATAGACCTACTGAATAAATCCTGCTTTGTTGAATGGTTCTCCACGCCTTCATAAAACTATTTCAGTGATTAGAAAGCTACTATAATATTTCTCTATATCGTAGACTTCGAGTTGTTAGCTCTTTGTCAGCTTTCCTGAATTTCTACATAGGATTTCTATTTGACCCCTTCCTTGACACGAAAGGGAAGTGGTTTCAACTTGTATTTTGTGATGAGAAAGGGCAGGTGTGGTAAGACGGAAAAGAGGAAGGGGTGACGGAAAGGCTGCATGTCTCCTTCTGGTGTGATTCTGGAGCTATACAGTCCTCTTTCCCACCAGGATCAGAGAAATGAGACTGGAGAGGTGATATCCCTGCTGAAAAAGACCAAACTCTCTCTGAAGGACAGCAGAATTATCACAGTTGCTTTGTGGGTCTGTGTTTGAAGAGGAGAGTAGAAGAGTACACCCAAGGAGTGTTGGCATACAGAATCTTGTGGAGAGCTCACCTCTGTCTTTTTCTAGAAGATGTAAGTGTGTACCTCCTGGTGTTTTTCCTTCCCTTTCTACATAAAACACAAAGCACTGGGAATCAGTTGTTTTATCCACTACTGAAATGCAGCCATAAGTGCAGAATAACATGAGAACAGTTTGAAAGGAAGCATGGAACACTATATTCAACTGAAACTAATTACCTGATTAGGTTTTGGCCTGGCTTAGTGGGTTGACATCCAATGGTCTTGGCGACAATTCCATGCGAGCAAAGCCAAGTCTAGTCTTGCTTCATTTAAAGACTCTGGACAAAACATCTGGACTTGTGTGCTGAATGCTAAGCAGTGTGTAAAATAGGCCACTGATTTAAAGTACCCATGGCTGCAGTGGGGCAGCTGGCATGATTGTAGATGAATGACCTATTTGGGTTTTAGAAATAGTGATCTCCATTTGAAGGTGATTCTGTTTTCAAGCACACAATCTGGTGAAATTTAACTCTGCACAGACCATCCTCCATTCACAGCTCCAGGATTAACTGAAATCTTCAGCACTTCAAAAAGTGCTGAATTTCCCCTTAGAAATTTAGTCAAAGTCTGACGCTGAGATCTCACAAACTTAGAAAATCACCTAAAGGGATACTATCTTAACTAGTCTGCTATGGTCATTCCCTCTCTTTATCTCCTTAGGGATTAGGTATGTTAGGTCTGCTTTGTTAGGTGGGAAGTATTTGTTATTGCTGCTGTCACCTTCTCTTGCACCTTTGCCACAAATACTTTTTTGATCAGTTGATGTCTTTGTTTGGAAATAGGCATGTTTTCAAGTTGAGAGTGCCTATACAACATCTCAAGTGTCTGTAGTGTAGAGGTACCTGTATTTACTGGTGGGATGCTTTCTGGTTTTTGCTTTTTTTTTTTTTTTTTTTTTTTTTTTTTTCTTTTTTTAATTTAAAAAAAAAAAAAAAAAA
>VWZY01011231.1:704501-742051 GCA_013399075.1 Chloroceryle aenea | reverse complement strand
TTTTTTTTTTCTTTTTTTTTTTTTTTTTGTCTGTTTTGTCTGTTTTTTAATGCTGCATTTCTGACCTCCATACCACCTGACATTCACTATCTGGCAAAAGATGAAGTAAAAGTATGCTGCCTTATCGATTTTAAAGATAGTTACAGTAAACATCTTGTTCCACAAATATTTAGTCATGAAGGGCAACCAAACAAGTTGGGAAAGCATTGATTATACTGTATAAACAGCACTTAACGATTCAAAATACAAACTACAAATGCCAACATGAAACAGATACAAACAATTCACTAGGAGTAACATTTCTTTCCCTAATCTAAGTGCAGTGCCATGAAGTATTTGTGTTAGACAGGTGTTACCAGTAGGAATGGAAATGTTTTACTGTATCAAAAAGCATTCTTATGAAGTTCAACTTAATGTAATTTTCAGCATGTTCAGTACTGATGCAGATGCTGCTTTTTATGCATGCTGACTTGGCCTATTTGTAATATACCATACACTTTACAAAATGTTTTTGAGTGGCAAAGAGATACAGAATACAGGGAAGGTGTTTCAAGTCCATACCTAGTCTATTGCTGGGCACTCCATTAAAGTGATTACATTCGTGAATGGATGTACAGTAACACATCAGTTGGTGGAAAACTCTAGAGAAAAAAAAGCGAATTCAAAAAGGTCAAGAATGCAAATGATCAGGATGATGTAGTTTCCTTCCTCCTCACACTCCACCCACAGGCTTGTTGAGTTTTGGTAACCAGGTAACAATGGTTTTTTTTTTTTGCTTTTCTTCTCTCAGATTTTCATACTTATCTTTGCTTTCTGAAAAATAAAACAAGTTTAAAAAGCATAAAATTGAGCATAGATAAACCCACCTCACATAAATATTAAAAGCAGAGATACATAAGCTAATGTTGAATTATACATACTGTAGAATTGACTTCACAAATAAATTTCCTTTGAAGCTAGAGCTGAAGTAGACCACAGCTGCACACATCTTGTGAAATATTTTTGTTTACTTTTCTTTTAACTCTATCAAATTTTCAGTAACACTGAAAGACCCAGTTTCAGTGCAAATAATAGCGATAATTATACAGGGATAATTAAGCCTATAGATCATTTTTTTAAAAGAAAATATATCAAGGTCTTTACACATGGCAAAATACAGGTGAGATGGAGAAATCTATATCAATTTTTTTTTTGTTTTATTTGGTTGGGGTTTTTTTGGTTGGTTGGTTTTTGGGTTTTGTTTTTTTTTTTTTGTCTTTAAATAACATCTTGATCTGGTTTCAAATAACATTGATAAAATAAAATCTAGTTATTCATTCCTAACCAAGCTGTTACTCCATTTACATTTTTTGTGGCACTAAACATAGAATCACAGAATGATAGGGACTGGAAGGGCCCTCTGGAGTTCGCCTACTCGAACTCCACTGCTAAAGCAGGTTCACCTAGAGCAGGTTGCACAGGGTCACATTCAGGCAGGTTTTCAAAGTTGCTAGAGATGGAAACTTCACACCTTTTCTGGGCAGTCTGTTCCAGTGCTCTGTCACCCTGATAGTAAAGAAGTTTCTCCTTATATTGAGATGGAACTTCCTGTGTTCCAGTTTGTGCCTGTTGTCCTGTCTGTGGGCACCACTGAAAAGAGCCTGGCCTCACCCTCTTGACACCCACCCAGTGATCTGTCATGATTGCTTAGGCAGTCATAGTGCAATAGTTACACTGAATGACTGGAATTACTCTTCTACTATCATTATTTATGTTTATTCAGAAGAATGGTAAGAGCACAGTACTATGATTTCTCAGGGTTTCTATTCCAAACAATTCCAGATGAGTGGAACAGAAGCCACTAGTATTTGGCACAAATGTGTGCCTATCACACTTTTTCCTTACATTATGTAACTGTAGAATAAGTTTGAAGACCAGAACTGCCTTTCTGCCTCCTGGGTGTATTCAACACCAAGACTGGGATGCAGACAGATTGGCAGCATGGAGCAATAATATGCTGCCCTTGACTGTGCTACACATATTTTATGGAGTAATATTCATAGACTTTATCCAAGTTTGTTAATGTAATGCCTTTTATGAAAATGTTAAGCATTAAAAGAAAACAAAACAAAACCCAGAAAAGTACATCAAGAATAACACAGTAACATACCTATGAATTCAAAGAGAAAATGGTAGAACAAGTGATGGGAACAGAATTGCTACAAATTATACTTACAATTCCAGAGTCATGTTTTGGTCTTATATTGTAGAGTGACTTCCCCTTTTTCTGCCTGCAGACTTCCTCTGCTTCTTTAACTCTTGAAGAGAGACAAAATTTATAAATATTACTATACGCCTAAACCATTTTTAAAGACACTGCAGTATACAAGTTAGAAATTTAGGCCTGAGGACACAAGTGGGCAATTTTATTCCCCATATTTTCATTAGCATGGTCCACAAAATAGCTTTTGCACTCAGTGGTGGTTGTTACTATATCATCATACTCTGCCACTTACAAGGACAGGCATAATCAATGCTGATTACAAAAGTAATCGGTACTTACTGCAATCAATGATTCAAATGTGCCAGGATTTAAAATACACTGGATGACATAAAGGTTACCCCCTTCAGAGCTTTCATACCAAACACTGCTAAGAAAGCTCCCTGTCTTTTATGACTAAAAATCATTCATCCATTCCTGACCTCGGTAATTCAATTACAGTTTAAAGGTTTCTCACCAAGTTATCATCCCTTCCCCCCTTTTTTTTTTTTCCCGTAGTTAAAATTGCAAAATAGTTTAACCTAGATTTCTAGTCTTTACACCCCAACCTAAAGTAAAAATAGAAAATTGCCATGGAACATTATATTTACAATAGAGGTGGTGCACGTCACCGCTCCCCTCTGTCTTTCCAAAGCTGAGGGTGAGCAGCAAGGCTTACGTGACCACTAGGGATGAATGCAGCCAGGCAGCTTGAATGTAAAGAGAAGAGTCTGTTCCAGAAATGGACTCTCACAATCCACTTATCAGTGCTTCTTGATGTGGCAAATGGTACCAAATTAGGGTCTTGTGAAATGCCACCAGATGCCACATTTTTAATTAGATAAATATCCTTTTGGTCATGCAGATAGGCAACAAACTCTGAAAGGCAGAGGGAACTGACTGAGACTGGAATCCTATGAGAATCAGTCTGGTGGGTTCAGTGGCACACTGTAAAATATTTCTTTACCATTTTTACTCATTTTGTAGATCTTATAAACACATGTGATTATTGAGACACTGATAATACAGATTTAAGTTATGAGTTCTCTGAGGTTAAAAGACTTACATAAGCCTTTTTTGATATCATGGCATTAAACAATGTGAGATGGGTACTTTTTTTTTTTTATTAGAGATGAGAATATTATTTATAAATATGAAAGCAGAAAATGGAAATTTAAATCCTATATTGGCTTGCTCTTGCCAACAATACAGATTTTAGATGGTACATACTCTTCTTTTTTATCATTATCCAACAGTGAAAAAAAGAAACAGTAAAATGATATTGAAGAAAAGATATATCCTTGGCTAGTTTCTTGCAGTTCATCTCCAGACCACTTGCATGTCTGCTATTTCACTGAGGCTACACAGGGCAATGTGAGAATCAGATTTTGTGTCACTGTAATTCTCAAATATTTTTTTGTGTGTGTGGTAAGGGCCAGATTTTGAAAACAAGACTCCAGCTGGATCTGCTAAGCACATTAAAAAAAAAAAAAAGCACGCCTTCACATTCATCTCTTCTTTATCCAACTTCACCAGACACACCTCCGTCTTTTCATAAGTTTCAAATTTATTTTCAAAAATTAATTTAAACGTCAATTCTTTTCCAGCACTTCCAACAAGCTGCTCTCTTCATTTGATGACCTTATATTTTATTAAGGTAGGAAGACCTTTGTGTGCACAGGTGGGGAAAAAAAAAAGGCTTTGAGACCTATTATATTCAAGCTGTAACCGTTTCTATCTGACTGCAAATCAGATAGATTGATGTAGTATAATATAGAACAAAAATGTCAAACAGCCAAGTAATTCACCATTTAAATGTATTTAAATAGATTCAGTAAAAGTGGCAGCCAAAATGTGGTGATAGCTTTAAATAGAAGCTTATGTGAAGGATACAGAATGCACTAAAATTCAAATACATTTTCTTTTTCCTAAAACAACACCTTTTCTTCTGCTTTGTGTCTACTTACATCCAACGAAGGAAAATGTTTTCCAAACATACACATTCCAACCCATCAAAAGCCACTCTTAGAAAGTCATATATAAAATAGCATATCAATCAAATAATTTGATTAAAAAAAATACAGCTATAGCTGTCTCCCTTCACCAGTAGACATCATTTAAGTAGGAAAATGAAATGTTATTTGGGAGTAAATTAGTATCTAATCCTGGAGACTGTACAAGTACTATTGTGGTTATCAAAATGACTTTTATAGAAATGATGTAATATACGCAGGCATTCAGACTAGTCATCATGCAACTCACAGAATATTTAACATACAAAAAAATATTTACCAAACCAGTTCACACAGATCTAGATGTTATTCTCCGGAAATATCAGGGAATCTTTAGTTCCAGTCTCTGTCCCATTTAGATACCCCTTTCCAGGACAAATTACCCACTGCCTGCCTAACATACCAGGTCATAAAACAGAACAGCTCTCTGTGGGGTCTCACTTTAATTCAAAAAAAAATCCTCCTATGGAATGGAACCATTGATAATACAGTGATGGGGTTTATTTTCTAAAAAACAATTCCCTTTAAGTGTCACTGTCGGCATAACATCTCTAAATATTCTGCTTCTATTAGAGGAATAGTTATTTGGAAAAAGGCTGTCTCTGCTTGCAACACCAAAACGCTAATAACAACGCCACTTCATGAGGGATGAAGTCCCTTAGATTGTGCTTGAAAAAATGATCCACAACCTCCAGACTGATAAACGAGAACTGTAAGGTTGTGCTACCCATTTTTCTAGGATTATGCAAGAGGTTCTGGTCTCACTAGAATGGTTATGGTCCTCAAGTTTTTGAAAATTTTTGTGAAATTCCTTGGAGTTTGAGCTTATTTGTTCATACCTAGGGGAATGCAGAAGATGAGTAGTGTTACTCTCTAATGCACTTAAGACAAAGCTGAGAGGTAGCAGCCGCTCAGTTCCAGTTCCAACCATTATCACTTGACTCACTGTGCGACTTTGAGACAGCTCATGGTCTCTTGGTCTTCTATCCTGCTCTCAATCCAGGAAGATTCAAATGTTTGGATAGAGCCTTGCTGAAGCCAATACAACCTCTATACACATGCTTCTTCAGCAAGAAATGTCCTTAGAAACATGGAGATAGTATACCAAAGGCTCATTGTTAGAAGGCTTAGTTTATGACCGTGGTAAAACTGGCAGCAAGGGGAACTGTATAAATCTATGTACAGCTGTATCTATAAAAGAAAAGTTGGCAAATTTGTTAAATATAGAGACAAAGGCAATCATTAGCCTTCCACAGTGCCAAATCATAAAGCAGCGTAGCAGGTATCAATTTCTACAGTGTGCAATTGTATTTTCTGAAGACTGAACATCAGCTAAATTAGAATTTTATTAAATGTAAAATTAAAATAACCTAATCTTTGTGGAAGAACCAAAGGAAGGTTACCTTTGAGGTATGGACAATATTCTTAATTCAGCTGGAAAATAGCTTAATTGCCACTGATAACTTTTTGTCAACTTCTTAGGTTTTCTGCACTAGCCCTGAATGATTCTTCATTTTCACATCCATGAAACTAATGAGATTTAGGCAAAACTACCTTGCTTCTGTCAACTCAAGCCTACTTCCAGTCATATGTCTCAGTGGCAAATTCCTGCATACCTTCCTCTGGCTCAGGCTTTTCCTGCACTAATTCCTACTGACTTCAGTGAGACCCTGATTAGTGTGAAGGTGCAAGATAATAACCTAAGACCAAAAGGTGCAAAAATTGTATGAATATTAATGGTTATATCAGGAAGACTGAGTTAACTATTCAGCCATGGTGAGTTATGGTTTATTCATGGCTTCATGAAAAAATTAATTAATCTAATTCAATGTAGAATGAGGAAAGAGGATATTTCAAGAAAACAATGCAAGAGGTATGAGTCTGTGAGCCTCTCAACAATCATAGAAGGGTTAGAATTGCAGATAATGACATACTTCCAGGCTCAAGGCCAAAGTGTCACTGCTGCTCTGCCAATGCAGGGTACAAAGAGCTCAAAGAGCATGAAACAGTTAAAAAGGCCTTCCTGGGAAAGGAGTAGGGATTCAGTTGTTAGGTCCTGGGTGGAAAGATAGGCAGCCACCAGGGGAGGCTGTGGAAAAAGAGTCTGAGGAAGGTAGGTGTTTCCCAGTTGCTAAGAATTATGACCCTTAGTCAAGGGCAGGCATGTGTATAGATTAATTTATTGTTCTGAAGATCTGTTTTTACTTTAATTATTTAGGTCTACTTTCTGTTACAGAGGATGTTCAGTCCCTGAAATGCAACCAAATACTCAGATGCAGGATAGATGCTGAGGGCATGATCTGAGACTGGGTAGAATGGAAGTGTCAATGGACATGGTGCACTCAGAGAAGCCAGTTGGTGTATTTAGCATGATAATGTGCTAAGAATAATTCACAACCTTGTAGGGTGCTAGGCATCTTTGTTAGGCTGATGCTCAAACAGGCTGATGCTCACTTCAGACTTTTCCACTGCTAGTCAAACTCACTTTCAGTAAACTCACTTTGGTTCATTGGTATTAATCCCTACCCCATCTCAAGTCAATTCTGGTTTAAAAGTGGGTGTTGTCAGTTTGATAGGAAAGATAAGATCAGCTGCATTACATTTAACCATTTTTGCCTGTTACTTCTTTTCCTGAATAATTTCTTGATTTTGTCTTAATGAGAAGATAATCCTTCAAAAACTAGTCTTTTCAGCCTAGCCAGAGAGATGCTTAACTCTCAGTGTAGTAATCTGAAGAGCAGTGGTATTAACAGCAGTGGATTCAACATCAGGCCTGGGTCAGAGTCTATAAAAACTTCATATGAATGTTCATAACTTGAATCTGGACAAATATATCTCCTTAAAAATTAAATTTAGCTATAACATTGCTTGTATTTTTTTCAGTAAGAGCATACTTCCAAACAGCCCCAACAATAAGAAAACATGTAGGAAATATATAACAGTGGTCTATTTGTGGATCGGTTAAAAAAAATAAATAAATCTACAAGTGAACGAACAATCACAGAGCCCAAGAACTAAGGTCTCAAAAATTTGCTACTTAACAAGATTCAGAGAGTCTCATAATTGTTACATATAACAAAGGAAGTAGTTTCTTATTTCCATCATAATAAAAACTCTTCTCCAACATTTTCACCTCCTTCTACTTCATATTTATTGTGAGAAACATATATAAACTATGATTAATTTTAAAAGACAGTCTGTAAGATGAATAAGCAAGCTACACTTTGGCATGCACACAGGAAAAAGAAACCAGACATTCTTACAAACCCAAAAGACAGAGTGTTTTTATCTACCTTCTAGACCAAAAGCCAGCCTGGCCACAACCTTATCAAGACTTAGAGACTTTCTGTCATCATTCAATTCACTGAGGAGGGGAGCCACTTTCCTGCCACTAAACATTAATAATTTTGTCTGAAGTATCTCTGGCAGACAGATTCATTTCCTACTGGCTCCATCTAGGCTTGGTAGCCTTACACTTCACTAGAAAGCGCTAAGACATGACAAATGTAAGCACAGTGAGAAGGCTGGAAGGTGATATGCCTTAGATAATACAGCTACTCACAAAAACTTCCATGATAAACTCAGACAGACATAACTTTTACAGTTTGACAGCATAGTTCATGAAACCCAAAAGACATTTTTTTCTGCACATATTCTGTATTTTGTAACATAAAACAAAGCTGAGGCAAATACTCTTTGCACTACTAAGTGCTTATTATCAGATAATTTGGATGTTGCCCAAATAGTTTACGTAGGTTTCTCTGGGTTGGAGATAACTTGTTTCTAATAATGACTGTTGTACCTTTAAAATAAAAATAAAAGAATCCTCAGCAAAAAATATCAAGTGCCAGACATCTTTAAGACTTCAAAACCAGAAAATTTTAAAACTGTGTCTTTGAAAACTCTTTCAGAGCAATGTGCCTATATTTTATTCTTTGACCCAGTTAGTAAAATATTGAAATGATTTTTAGTGAAAAAATAGAAAGGAAAATTACAATTTTCATCATAAAAGCAGAGCGGAGCTTTTACTTTCACACCAACAGGGTTGAAGTGATGACATAGATATGATTCAGTAACTGACTGCAAAGACTTTATACAGATAAGAAGCATATTGTAATGTACCTGGTCCCATCAAAGTGACTGATGAAACCTAACCTCTGCCTACCAAAAAAAAAAGATTATGTACTGGACTATCTTGACATCTTTGCCAGCTTCTTGCATGTTTACTTCAAGGACCACAAGGCAGACAATAGCTGGCTGAAAGACGCGGTAATTAATCATACTTTGGGGCTCAGAGGACCAAGGACAAATAGATTAAAATGTTTTAATCTGGCCACTTAACACAGAGACTAACCTGTAGCAGGACCCTGAATAACATCCCTCCTCTGTCAACAGAGTAGACTTTGGGGAATACATTTCAGATTTTCTTCAGTGTGTAGCACATCAAATGAGCCTAAAGTAAGGCTTTGAGGCCAGTTGAAATAGAGGCCAACTGAAGTGAACATGAGACCTACCAATCTGCAGTCTTACTGTAATCCACAACACACAAAAATATTATGAAATATTCAGAAGTATCCAGTCTCGCTCAGTTCTACCTGGCAATCATATTCTTGGCGATTTAGGGATTCTGCTCTTATCTGTGTAGTGATACACAGATGTGCATAAATACAAAAAAGCATAGTGTTGGAACGCTTTAGAGATGATACTTCAGCATTAAAGAAAATGTCACCTGGAAAATGTAATGATGGAAAAAAATAAACTGTTAAACTATATGGCTATAAATCTAATAAAATGCAAACATGCATCTACCCACTTAAATACATTTCCTGACTTCTGCCATCAAATACATTTTTTTTTTCTTGTCAAAGTGGCCAGTATTTCAGGCTACACTTGGCTACTTTCAGGCATGGTGGAAATAACTTTCCTACATACTTTGCACATGAAAATTGAGGTTGCTCTAAGAAAAGATAGTCATCACCTTCTATTATTTTTCTTGGAACTGAAGCCCGGTTGCTCTCAAATATCTGACTGTATTCTGGGCTATTCAGTTAGGAAATTCAACAAGAAATGATAAGGGAAGGGAACAAGACTGGAGGTGAGGTAAAACTGGCAACCTAATCAGTAAGCAAAAGAAAGGAAACCAATGAGTGAAAGGGAATGTGAAACATTTTTAAGCAGTAGATGAGCTACAAGAAAGAAAAAATGCAATGTATAGAAAAGAAGAAAAGTCTCGGTGAACAGACTATGAGGAGAAGGAGAATACCACCTGACAGAGGATATGGAGACATACCCTGGACAGACGAATTGCTACATTGGGTATACTGGGGCTACTATGTTGGATGATTGATAGCTACAAGACTGGCAGTAAAGGAAAGATGAGAATTCAGTGAATAGAAGAGATTAGTGGGGGGAAAAAAAAAAAAAAAGAAGAAAAAAAAGGAAGTTGTAGAGCCACAGAATTAGAGCTCTCCAGTGGCTGACAGGAAAATAAGAGGCCTTCAACTTTGTTGCCTTAGGTAAAAATAATCATACAAATAGGCGCTCATTTGTAATTATGTAACAACTCAAAATCTCAAAATGATTGCAGACATTGTAAGGCTCTTCCCAAAAATGTAAAACAAGCAAACAAAAAAACCCAAACAAACCCTCATGTTAAACTATCCCCTGTACTCATACCATAGAACCATGTTAAACTATCCCCTGTACTCATACCATAGAACCATGAACTTACACTTAATGCAATTCTTTTTTCATGAAGTGGTGGACAGGAAAAGGTTAAAAAATCTGAAGGGTCACTATATAACAGGAATCATGGCTGTAACAGTATTTTCTAATCAGAAAACTATTTTTTGTAAGCTAAAATTTTGAAATACTCTCAAAGACTGAAGATCAAACTTTAAATTATTCAATTCAAAGTGACATAAACTGTATTCTGATTTGAAATGTCATTATGAGTTGCAGACCCAAGCCTATCAGCACGCAACTCACTTGATTAGAGAGCAATGAAGACATTGAGATTAAAGTTCCCGAGTCAGAAAATATATCTACCCATAACTACTTACTAACATAACACTTGGAGCTTTTAGTTGGCATTACAACAGCATGCCAAGCAAAATGAGACCGCCACTAAACATATTACATTTTCGTCATGTCCCTCTCCCTCTCATGTTGCCACTTCATATACATTTTTCTTCTCTTTTCTTCTATCTCCACATTTCTTTGCAAGTGCATATTTCCATGTCCCACGATTTCTCACTCTCAAGTCTGACTCACTGGTTCTTATTATAAATGTTAACAAAATATCCCTTAAATTACTCTGGGAGGACATTGCTCGTGCTATGGGATTTAATGCCCTCCTCTTCAAGCAGAAGTGGCAGCTTACCAATATGCTCCTCACTGTGCAATGTACAGATATCCAATGCCAGACTTTAAATTGCTCAACGGCAAGTTTTAAATCATCCTGCTGAGGAGTCTGTAGGGAGACATACCAGTCTTTCTGCAGAGGGAGATCAATGAGCTGTGGAGACATGCTGGCCAGGAATCTCCCTTTCATCTAGATATACACAGTGTGACACACCAGGTGCCAGCTTAACTGCTATTCTTACGGGAATGGGCAACTTCGACATTTGAGAGATGAGTGCATTTTTTTTCAGTTTCTAGATTATTTTTAATGTGTCAAAGATTTATCGTGGGAGTTAAAGGGTTGAATAAAGTCAGCCAAAAGAAATTCTCAAGCTTAGTGTGATGCAAGATATCGGGGACTTTACAGAATGTTACCATCATGTTGATCCTGCTTATGAACTCTCCTCTGCTGGCACCCCTGACACAGTCAGTCTGTGCTCAGGGGAACGCCTCTTCATAAAGGCAAGGGCCAGACTGAGATTGTGAGCAATGTATACCTTATGTACACACTTACAAGGTACCTATATCTGTCCCTTTCACTCTTTCCCCCCCTGCCTCCTGCTTTTCTGTTTAGAAATACAAATTTCTTTCCCCTGTTTAGGTAAATCTTCATCAGTTAGGATAGAGATATCATCAGAAATTTCAACCTCCAGAAAATATTTTTGAGACCTTTATAAATATCCAAGATAACAATTTCTACTGGAATGCTCCAGTTAGTCTTGACTACAGTATGACCTCAAAAAAATAGTACTGTTCAGAAAATGTTTTGGCAGAGCTATGCTTTCACTGTAATTTTCAGGTGCATTTTTCTTTTTATGGCTACTGTATTTAATGGTTTGCCATGCGTAATTTTCTCTACAGCTGGTATTTTCCAGTTCTGCTTTATTTCAAGTGAGAGCACTGAGTGAAAGCAGTAGAAAACTTCAGAGAAATTAATTTGTTTTTAACCTTGCACTATTTTCCTTCCTCCCCCTCCCCCCCCCATCTTCTTGAAAGAAAATATGAAGGCTGACACTTGCATACAAATCCCTGGCAAACCAATATGCAAGATGAAATACCATGTGAAAAGTGTTTAAAATAAGAACTAGCTGACTACTTTCTTTAAAATATACACTTTTAATCTATCAGTAACAAAACATAGTACCACCTTAGGAAATACCATCTATGAAAAGCCAATTGGGTAAATTATTATAAAGTAGTGTGACTCTCATTTGCAGGGACTAAATAAGGAACAACCTCTATTAAGAGACCATATGGAAGCTGGGATACAAAATATTCTAGAAATATTGCCCACAGCATAAAAGTTTATTAAACTAAACACTAAAGCAGTGTGAGAAGAGGTAAAAAAAACCAACAAAGCCAACCAGCAGGTGAGAAAGAATGATGATCAAACTAAAAAGCAAAGAGGCAGTAAAATTATACTCTTGATAAATTATTATAATAATTCAAGCATTCTTCATGAGGCAGCATCCTGGTAAATGATTGACCAAAGGTGGCATATTTCAGTACTTGAAACAGAAATGTCTCACCTTCTCTGTCACTTGATTTTGCTGCCAATGAAAAACTACTGAGCTACTGTGACTATTAATGTATCTAGCCTGCTCTTCAACTTTAACAGCAGAAAAAATTTCAAGAGCATCAACTAAAGAGGAAATTCTGGTTTCTTGAAATAATATTTTTTATTTTGGTGGCAATAGCTGATTTCAGATTTCTATCACCTCCGTATCTATCAATCTAGGATGAGAGTCCATATTTGTACATCTATACATCATATTTGCACAGTCTGCACCTTTGGGCAAGACTTATTTCTTTATCAAGATTTTTCCCCTTTGACTACTTTTGCTTCAGTTCATAGCATCTTGTTTTTCACTAAAAGTGGAAGATAAAAGGCCTAAAGGACAGCTTCAGATATGAGGCTGAACTATGATCAAATGCAAAATATTTTCCATGTAAAACCCATAAGAAGACACTTATTCTACCAAAGAAGATTCTTAATTTTCAGGAAAATAATTTGTCCTACTCAGAAAATTGTTCCTCTTATTGCCAATTTGGCCAAAATATTTTAATTCCTAAAAGACAAAGAAGAGAGCTTGACTTTGCCAGACCTGAAACATCACTGTGCCAAACTTCTCTGAGTGATGAGCACAAAGACAGACATCAAAGGTTTCCAAAGTCTAAACTATGCCTCAGCTGAACAAACAAAATGTAAACAGAGGAAGATTTAAATTGGTAAGACAAGTAAAAATTAAAATTAAAACCAAAAATCTACCTGTGATTTTCAGGATGGCTTATTTTTGGTATTAATCTCCATGACTTCTTGGACTAGAGTTACACAGTTCTCCCTGTGCCCCTGGAAAAGTCTTCATCATATCAGCTCTGAGTCTGGGTTTATGTGTCTTTCCTGTTCTTCCCAGGAATCTCCCAGTTTTCTTTCCCTCAGCAAACCCTTTCTCACCGTCCTTTCTATTCCCTGTCACATCCAGCACTTAGAGCCATTTTGTAGGTTATAAATGTTAGTTCCTTTCAGGTTAGAAGCACCCTTGCCCTAGAAGGGACCTGCTGGCAGACATTTTCTCTTCTGCTTCAGCACATCCTCTTATCGTATACATACATTGAAGTGGAAGAGAATTAAACAATTGTATCGCAATCCTATTATTCTTTTAAGCTTTAGATGTGTAAGAAAAATAGAAGAAAGAGGTTTTGTGCTTACTTAGTTAACATCTTTTATTGAAAAATGTTATACAGCAAGAATGCTCTGGAAAATTCCTGTTTGTTTGTTTTTAGAAAAAAAGCAAGTATTTTAGAAATTAAGGACATTTTTTAAAAATCCTGCTTATAAAATTATAAGATTAAATTGACCTGTATTAAGTTGGCAGCTAAATCACTGCATGGGAAAGATAACTGTCAACTCAATTTCAAAGAGGTATACTTAATTACATGAAATTAAACCAAACCAGTCAGTAAGATGAAACAGATCCCTGATGAACTGCTGTGCTAACATTTGCATCACATTCTTCCAATAGCATAACACAATTTTTCTTAACTGTGAAACTGCTCATTCCAAAATCATAAAATCACAGAATCATTCTTTTGGAAAAGACCTTTAAGGACATCCAGTCCAGCTGTCATGTCATCACTAACTGTATCCCTAAGCATCACATCTATGCATCTTTTAAATCACTCCAGGGATGGTGAATCCACCACTTCCCCGGGCAGCCTGCTCCAGTGCTTTACAACCCTTTCTGTAAAGAAATTTTTCAAAATTTCGAATTTAAACTTCCCCTGGCACAACTTGAGACTGTTTCCTCTTGTCCTATCAAAAACAATCAAGCTAACAAACAAAAAAAACACCACACAAAAACCCCAACAAACACACAAACAAAAAATCTGCTTACACTAAACATATATAGTATACACAACATTGATCAGATAGATGCCCAAGGGAAGTTTTCAATAACCTCCTAAATCTGTCATCTGATGCCTGTGACAATTACAAAGGGTGAGTAGTCTTGAAAAAGAGGCCTGCTCTTATCAATTTACCTAAAAATGGACTGATACCAATAATTTAATGAACATAAAGCTTCAATTTTGTTAATTAAAACTCAGAAGTAGCTTCATTGTCTGTATACAGAAGTCACTCAAGTTGCTAACAGATGTAGTATTATATAACAGTGTTTACACTTTTCATGTTTGTATTTTCCAATTTTTCCTGATATGGATGCCATTTATTACTTTTTAAATAACCGATCAATCCTTGGCATAATTTTTATAAACAAAGTGTGACCACAATTCAATGTCTGCATGCATATGAAAGGAAACTCTATAGCCTTTTTAATACATGCAGCAGACATTACGGCTAATATTTCAAAACCACTGGCTCAATTCTTTATCCCATATATATACCACACGTGCTCGTGTCCGTCGGGTGTGATTTGCAATATGGTTCAGTCTGAATCTTTTCTTAATACAGGATCAATTGAATTTTTCCTTTTGATTTCCTGCTTCCCTTCCTTTTTCCCCAGCTTCATAGGACAATATTTACAATATGTCATGCCTTGATGTCTTGACTTGTCTTCACTACATATGCTGATGGGAAATCTTTTACCAACTTTCAGACCTGAAACATGTCTCCCATTCCTTAGATCCGTAATAGCATGGTAGCTATATACTTTGACAAAAATATTGTTCAGCTATTGGACCCCAAGAAACTTTAGCAGAAATCGATATCAATATCTCATTCAAAAATTATGATGATGGGGGAAAATAAATAATAAACAAAACAAAATGACTAAGAAAACTCCAGAAGACATTCAATTGGTTGTACGTTAATAAAGTAAGGCTGACTGGTTTCCGTGTGATTGTTCCCAGTAACATTCTCTGAGAAAAGCCTTTGAACAAACAAATATACCTTTCTTGAAGAATAAGTTTGTTTTCCTTCTTCCAGAAGTCTTTGAAGTCAGAACTGAATTCATGCCAAATACTGAAGAAAGAATGTGGGGACACCTCTTTCTCTCCCATTTTTGGTTTCATACAGAAATATACCGCAGTTTCCAAAAAGCTGTCAAAGAAGGCAAAAATAGCAAATGTTTCAGTACCCACTGATGCATTTATTTTTCTTCTTTTCTTAGTTAATACTGATTTGTTATTTAATTGTTCTTGGTAGCAGATCTAAAATAAAAGGACATAGAAATATAACAGTTCTGAGCATTTTGTATACAGATAAATACACAATATAAGATGAAAAGTTTGGATCTGGCATTTATCATAGATTCTGGTTTTGACCGAAGTATTTTCCATTTCAAAACTGAAAATGAATACACTGTCCACAGCCCTGCAAATCCAGACATCCACACCTGCCCATATACAGCTTTTCTGTTGTGTTTAAAGCATTTTCAAAACACAGAATCAAAACCCATAAAGGACTGTAAGCAAAGTTCTTCAGGTTATACCTATGCTACAACAACAACACAATAGATAGTTTAGGCTGAAGCCTACACAGAAATGTTTAATATCAAACCTGCTGTGTACTAAACAAGAACAGGTGCCCATCATGACTCTACCAGAATGTTCCAACAACTCCTGAGCACAACAGAAGTAGTGTATTAAACACAAAAGCTACACCTTGAGTACAAGCTGCTTTGAAATTCAAAGGTCCTATTTCCAACACTGAGGACTGTGACTTAATTAAGTCTAACAGATTTCTGAGTTTAAGTTGCTTCTGTTTTATTTAAAATGCAAAAAAATATGTAGGAATGTTATAGGAAGCTACAGAAGAATTCTTTAAAAAATGAATTCCTTAACTATTATTCCATTTTATTTGTTGACTTAATGTTTTGTAAATATGGGAGCTTTTAATAACATTTTTCTCATCTGAAGCTCAACACAGAAGCCTCTGGAGAATTGATTGTTTTATCAAAAAATCTATACGAAGCTGTCTCGAGATACATAGTTGTAGATGCCTTGCTCACTTATCTATTACTACTCATTGACTGCTATGATAATTTTCTATGAAACACACGTCACAGTTTAAATCCCTTTAATTATGGGGAAAAAAATGTGGTTTTAGTTAAATGGATGGAAACGTCATTTTAGTCACAAAAGTTGTATCTTCATTCATGGATTACTGTAAATGGAGATTAAGTGTTTTCATAAATTTTATAAAGTATTTAATGGTGATGATAATGTATAACGATTTAACCATTCAGAAGGGTCAACTGCATAAAGGCTGTTGAGCAAGAGAGATGCAGCACAGAATAATAAAAAAGGTGAACAGCTTCACTTTTTAACACATTGAGTTGATATTCAAGTGCCACCTTACCTGTGTGTACAATTTTTAATCTCTCCCAGCATACCACTCTTGTTACTAACCAAGTCAGTGCTTGGTTAATAAATAGAACATCTTTTTTTTTTGTGGCTGGGTTTTGTTCTGCTTTTTCAAATGCTTTATAGCTGAATGACATGACTCAAAAATTACAAGTGATACTACTCAAAATGACAATATTCCATTTTACTTCCCTATTTACATTTTTTCTCACAGTTTTATACTTATCTATCCCATAGAAGTCTGAAAAGTAACATCACTGCATTCATCAGTCAGCTGCACTGTATTTTAAACTTTTTTCCTGCTTTCACATATTTAAGGTTTGATATCAAGGAGCTTTTCCAGTTTTCATCCCAGCCGCTTCCACCAGACTTACAGCTCTGGAGCTCAAGAGTGGGGAAATCGTATAAAATGCTCATTCGAGTTTTGCAGAAAGAACTGGTAACATTTTTGAAGGAACAAGAGGAATACAGGACAAGACAGAGATCTAGAAGCATCACCTGAGTCAACGCTTTTAAATTTGAGGTAGCACACTAGAATTAACCTCACCGGAAAACATCCCAAGAAACAAGAAGCCAAGACAAAATTAAGTTGATACTGTACAGAAGAACACTCAAAAAAAATTGTTAAGCAGCACTAACACTTATTAGAGACACAAAGGCTTCCATTACTCTTCAATTATTCCAGCTATACTCTGGAAGCAGAAGGAGATAGACAATGTTTTTTTTTTTCTCTGGTGACTGGAAATCAGCACCACTTGTATAAGCAGCACAATCTCACATGTGCATACAGATGTGTCTAACAGCTATAACTGTATTTCTAAGATTATAAAGAGAAGAGAAATGCTCAGCCATGTTGCTTGCCTCCCTTGCAGTTGGTTTGGGAGGTAAGGGGGATAAGCTGTTTGCAAAATGTGAAACAGCAGCATAGCAGGTTATCATTGTTGCTATGTCATGCCTTTCTAATGCCTGGGAGCACTGCAAAAGGCTACAACAATCAGCTGCAACACAGTAAGACTTCAGGGCGCAAATCACCATGAATCGATTATTTTTCTATTTATACAGCTCAAACAGCCAGTTCAATTACTAGATTTTTTATCTAACCAGAGAACCCTTATTTAGCAGTTAAGTCTCTTACAGTATGTTTAGATGACATTTGGAAACCTGTTTACTATACATGCAATGCTGTCATCTTTGTACTGCCACAAGACAAAGTGGCATAATTCACACATGAAAAGCAAAGCAAATAAAGTGAATCCAAATGTATCAAATAATAAAACATGCACAACAATAAATCCTTTATGTTACCATGCTCTTGAAATATCTGATTTGGAAATGTTCACAATTGTTAAACTAGACATATCTGAAAGCTGATTCTAGGAGGGGACACACATTTTAAATACAAAGAGAAATTTGTATGACATCACGATAACCCCGAGCCTAGATATCATCCTTTCAGCTTCATCCAGGCAGCAAATACTTTTTCTCTGGTGCTTTTCAGTGGGGCAGCCCATTCAAATTTTCCTGTGTATCCTTCAATGTATTTTGAAAGAAAACATCTGCAAATACGATTGATACTGTTCCTGACTACATGTGCAGGCACACAGGAATTTTGAATCAAATAAAGGACTAGAGTTCAGAAAGCTTTTATTCCTCCACCCAGATTAATTTCTGCATCATACAGCCTTGAGAAACGCATCTGATTTCTCTGGATTTCATTTCACCTATCTGCAAAATGAAACGTTTATTACCAAACAGGTATTCCAAAGCTTTTTTAGTGTCCACTTATCAAGTGAAAAGGTTTTTACTTTTCTATACTCTTAGCGAGCATCTTAGAAAAAAAAGAATGTGCATTAGAGATGTGATAGTCATGGAAGAGGGAAGGAAGGGCATGCATTAGATTCTGTACTCTTTAACAGATCAGATATTTTGGTTGAAGTTCAAGCCTGGATATTTTTGTCTACTTGGGTTTCGCTTTATAAATTGTTAAGTATCATGTACGTACATTTGAGAGTAAGAACAGGCAGTCTTAGTGGTGGTACTGTTCTAATTTTGTGAAGTAGTTTTGTTTCAGAAGCAGTTCAGAGTCAGGCAGGTGTTGCTAAGGTACACTTTAGTTTGAAGTCCCAAGTAAAATTTATAACTAAGCATAATCTATCAAAAGAAAGAAGGCAAAAAGGTGAACAAGGACTATATCTGCCTTTTGCTACTGACATGAATTGTATTTAAAGCCATTCTGACTTGGTAGTCATATAAACCTGTTCAGAGTGTTGATCTTGAATAGATGACAACATTGGGAAGAAGAGTACAGTATATAGGAACAGTATTTACTTCCTGGAAAAGCTAATCATATAAATTGTCATATTAATCCCTGTTTTGTTTTATATGGAAGAAAAGGCTTTGTACATGTTAGCAAAATCTGAAAGCATTAATGAGAGTTAATTTTAAAACAATCCCAAGCAGTTCAGGGTTGCACAAAACTATACAAAATTAAACAGAATTATTGAGATGGCACAGGATTGTGAGGAAACGTAGTTTGCACAGCATCCTAAGAAGTCTTTCATCTTCTATTGACATATTTTCTTGAGGGTCCTCTCTGCACTATAATCTCACTATCTTCGCTTTTGTTTGTTTGTGTTTTTTGTTTGTGTTTTTTTGTTTGTTTGTTTGTTTGTTTTTTGGGGTGTTTTTTTGGTTGGTTCTGATTTTTTTTTTTCAAAGTATCATTGCTGTCTCTTCAATGCTGCATAATTAGAAGTGAGAAAATATAAAAATAAACATAGATTAATTCAAAATATTTAGTAATTAAATATCAGTAAGTATTTCTTGGGGTCTCTCTCCCCCTTAATTTTTAAGGAAAAAAAGTATCTTTCATATATTAAAAATAAAGTTGAGTTAATACGCCAGTTTAAGTCAGCTGCCAAAATTATTAATCTCTTCTTTCATTTGCCAGTTTATATTGTGTAACTAAGGATTTTGTAATATCGTTCCTTAGAAAACAAAGGTCTCAAGAGATTTTTCCTTTCCTCTAGAAAAAACGTGCCAAACATTTGTAATCCCTCATCTCTAGACCCTTGCCTTCTGCAAGTCCATATTAAACAGAAAAGTGTTTTATTGATCCAGCTAGATGAAAATGAACAGCTTCAACAACAACAAAATCCCTCTACCTTTGAGGTACCATTTTCTCCCCTAGCAAAAGCCACACAAAAAGCATTCAATGCGAACAACAGAAAATTATGTCTGCCTTGTTCATGAGAATTTTGACACCCTCCCTCAATACTAGGAATCCTTTACATCTTTCTAACGTTCACGAACAATGATCAATATTATCAGTTGTACACACTGATTAGTAAAACAAATGCACAATTTCTACGTGTTAAACTCTATGCCATACACTGCAGACATCAGACCTGGTAACTGAAAAAGAAAATACACTGTGACACAGACTCTTAAACTCAATAGGTACTGTGAATGTAACAAATATTTTAAGAAATCTAAAATTTGTAGATGATGAATTCATGGAGTTGGCATGGAATAAAACCTTCACATATCATATTGCCATTCTGACCTCAGTTCAAACTGTTATTCCATGCCCTCATATATACATCATTCAATGGATAGGCTTTTATTCAGCCTTGTCTTTCAGGAACAGAGTCCCTTATAACAGAGGGAACAAAGTAGCAAAATAATGTGATCATAGTGTGATCATAACTAATTTGAATTATAGATGTGCTAGAGGTGAATTTGAATACTTTTCAAACTTCACAATTTTCACAATGTTTATTTTAGAAATTAATTTTAACATGTCCAGATTAATGTATATTGGTTGAGCATGATGAAGAAATTTACCAAATCACCTCTTGTTGCTTCTGGCAACATTAGGTTACCAGGGACTGCTCTTAATACAATATCTTTAAAGTGTTATTAAATATTTTCCCTATTTGGTGGTTTTGGTTTTGGTTTTGTTTTTTCTTCCTATTTTGATTCTCATTCTTCTCTAAAACACAAGGCTACAACCTTGTCCCTCTGTACGTTTGAGTTTGGTTTATCTGCATTTTTCTGACATAGGCAAATTCTCCACCAATGTAACTATGTCATCTTTTATCCACAATGGCATAGAATTAGGTGTTAAATTATGTCACAAGCAGGATGGAGTTATCCTGGCAGACAGAACTTTTCTGATGACATAAAAAATACAGTGTTTAAAAAGCCATTCTGCACAATCTGAGTCAGCCCCCAGCCTTTTGAAAATTAATGTTCAGGAACTGTAGGTTAGAGGTATTTTTGATACCTTCACTGTACCATGTACAAAATATTAATCAGTCATAGCTCACTCAGTAACTGGGCTTTATGTGAACCCAAATTCTGTTACACGTGTTTAAAATTATGTCTCTGTTCAAGAATATTATTCAGATTAAAATAGGAATTGAGATAATACATTAGGAACAGAGCTAATCTTGTATTCTTTTTAGTCTCCAACAGTTTTATTCTAAGAGGACACTCAGAGGGGAGAAAAAAAAAAAGCAAGCAAGCATATTTTAGCATGACTCTTCTAATGCATTTTTAACTTGCATGTGATTTCTCCTGTCATTTTAAAATGACAATTTTAAACAATATCAAACTTTCTCTCAAAAAATTGACTTAGGTTATTTACAGTTCCCTAGCTGCATTTGTGTTAGCCAAAATTCACTGTAATCTGCATACTTTGCCTGCATGTGTACATTCTCTTTCTCAGAATTTAATGCTTTTAATTTTATGTTAGTGTGGATATCATGCCCGTGCATGCCAGTTAAGCTCTTATGTGGACATATGGATAGTTCTGTGCTAAACTGACGTATATAAATATACATACACATACACATACGTAAATATACAATGCAAGCATGTGTAAAACAATGTCATGCAATTGTGTGCACTGGAAAGTCAAGCCCAGTAACATATGGAAGAGAAAATATTCTTCTCTCTTAAGACTAACATATGAACTTCAAACATATTAAATAACCTCCGGCCTATTGAACTTGAAGAAATAATAAGATGCCACTGGACACAGAATCTAGTGATCGAATGAATTTAACAGCAGTGATATGACACATAAGCTGCCAGCCTCAGTGCTGTCAGAAAAAGCCAAATGCCTCGTATTAAAGCCCAACTTGTCTCCAGATGTTTCTATTAACACATCTCATCTTCACTGTCTAGTAATGGAATTACTTAAAGAGGTTATAATTACATATGGAAGTAGTTAACTATTGCGTAATATGGTGTTCAAAGTTTGATTATGTTGGGGTTTTTTCCAATTTATGAATGTCTACCTCAGCCTTGTAATCTACCTGCTCCTATAGTATGGCTCACTTTTATAACTGAAATTCATTCAAGGTTAAGGTTAAAGCTATCTAACCTAGAGTGGATTATTTAGATATCTAGGCAGAATGTACAAAGATACTTTACCAGATTTCATGCACATATAGTATTACGTAAGAACTCTGTAAGAATAAAATCCATCATAGATGAAATTTTATGTATATGCATTCACAAAAACACACTCTAACAAGTGAAATGATTTGGAGTATTGTTATGTGTTCTTTCTATTTTGGTGCTAAAGTCAAATTTAGGTTTCATGTTCTATTCCAAAGTTATAGAATAAAAATGATCTGAACTGCTTGGGTATTATGGAACCTCCTAGCATTTTAAATGTTTTGTGATACAGTTTCATCTTAACCCTTTGGGGTTGCTACAAGAGCATTCTATGTTAGGATTCCTAATATCATCAAAAGCCATGAATAGAAGAAATACAGCCTTTAGAGAAGACTGAAATGTTGATGGGAGATTTCATATTCTTAGAGTTCATCACAACAAAATCCCTTGAAAGTAAATTGGAAGACTTCAAAATTCAGGTTGATGAAATACCAGTTTAAAAAGGTCTTTACATGCATTTTTCAAATGTTAGACATTTGTGATTGAATTCCTGACTTATCCCAATATATTATTTTCACAGTACTGTTAGTAACTTTGTTTAGATGAGTAGAGATAAAAGAGGAATATTTTCTGTAATGATCAAGTTTAAATTAAAAGGTGACAGCCATTGAAATTGAGAGTAAGATTGTAATAAATAACAGTATCACTCTGGATATGTGAATCAACAATATTCACACATCCAAAGAAAGTTAAAGAAGTCATACTCCTTTGGCCCAAGAAAACTCATGTCTGGAGGAGTTGCTCCTGTCTCTTCCAAGGATTACATGAAGGCTTCATGGTGTTTTTGGTTTGGGGTGACCATTCCCTTACTTATTTCCTTTGGAGTGGAGAAGAAACTTTTACCTCCTCAACAGACTGATTAATGTAGAGCCATCTTTCAGGCAGCAGCTGAGAAAAGAAGTGGGTGCAAGTTAGCCCACAAGAAGAGTCATTTAAGATGCAGTGCTCATTAGAGCTGTTTCTGAATCTAGCTTGTTAAGGAAGACAAGAAACAAGGCAAGAAGACTGAGGAACAAACTAAGGAAGAGTAAAGGCGTAACAGTTAATCTCCGTATATGAGAATGACACTGGTGTTTCAGCAGCAGGCTGGGGCAAGCCCTCTGCTGTGGAAGGGCTGAGGGCAGTTGTACATCAGCTGGAAATTACCACGGACAGAATTACCTATGTTGTACAAGTTACGGGATAGCTCCCAGGTGAGTTAATGCAACTCTGAGCTAATCAAACCACATCCCTGATGCTCTGCTCTTCTATTTGCATATACATGAAAACAGAAATATAATAATCCTTAAAATCTTAAATACAGCAAGGAAGAAAGCAAAAATTGTAGTGGCAAATCAACATAAGAAACTAAAAGCAGAAGTGTTATCCACATTTAAGTCACAGTCATTGTAAATGTGAACACTATACTGTGAAGGTCTTAAGGAAAAAAAACATAATCAGAAGCTGATACACAATGGAGAGGCACTGGAGCTATTCACATGTGTACACACACACACAGGCATTTTACTACAGCTCTAACAGCTCAAGAGGAGTATCTTGAATTTTTAAAGACTATTCAGTGAAACCACCTGTTGGACATAAACTGGAAGTCAAGACAATGTGCCAAAATGTAAGATGTTAACTTCTGTATTTTTTTCGTTAATTTTATTAGCTACGTGATTCTTTCAGGTGTTGTGGGGTTTTTGTTTGGTTGGTTTGTTTGTTGGGTTTTTTTTTGTTTTGTTTGCCTTAAAAAAAAATTACTATTATTTTTATTTATTGTTTGGTTTTTATTATCTTGAATTTAATATTACAGGATTAGCTTTGAGTATGAATAAACATCAGTTATTTTAACTATATTCTTATTAGAGTGTTACTTAGCTGTATTATCAATGCTACTTAGCTGTGTAACTGTATTTGCACCTTAAACCAGTATCCTTTATCTTTTACTGTAAGATCTAAGAATAGGTCCTCTACATAACTGTAGAATAAATTGCATAAAGGTGAGTTTATTTTGCAGAATATTAGATCACTGAATTGTAACCCCATCTACTAAAGGTTATATTACAATTTGTTCACACTAGCACTGAATGATATTAAATACAAATTTTTATTTTTTTATTTTTTAACAAGAAGCCCAACTTCTTTAGAAGAAAAGATAATGCTCTTACAGACAAAATTCTATTGTGCAAAGGGTTAAGGATGTGCAGTCATTTGGCATATATTTTCAGAAAAGGACAAAAACTTCACCTTTAATGGAAAGATCAATTACCTGTATTTCAGAAGAGACTTTCTGACATAACTAAACTGCCAGGTAATATTCCATTACTGCATATTTACAGTCCCTGATATTATGTCAGAGAAAATGATACTAAATTCAAATGATCCGATCATTTTAACAGTCTGTAAGCTTCTTCTATACACATTTCTTTTGCTCACCAGTATTTACTTTTTGCTGATCTAACTGATGTATACCTACAGTCAGAAAAGTATTGCCATGAGCAATTCAAGTGTGCATGCTTGGAGCCACACAGCAAAAAGAAGAACAATAAGGGAAATAACAAAGGATGAATGGCCAAAGACTGGTGAAAGATGGAGTCCAATAGCATATTCTTGCCTATCGGTTAAAACTGTTGTGTTATTGTTTTGGGGTTTTATTTGTTTGGTTTTTTGGTTTTGGTTAACTACATACCTCTCTCCATTCTGAGCTTTTCACCACTTTATTTTCAATCATTAACTCAATTTTCACTTTAACTTTACAGTTCACTTTTGGAAACAATCCAAACCATTGTGTGGAGGGTAGGGAGGTAGGAGGAACACTAACTGTTTTAAAGGATTACCAGATTTAGGTGCTACATTTCTAGGTGCTGCTTTTCACCAGTGCCATTGTAGCATACTGTCTGCTATTTCTCTAAATGTCATCAACTTGTCAGGTCATAAGCAGGTGTAAAGCTTTGTTCCTCCTCAAGTCTCAATGAAGCCAGTGGAAGACTGTGAAAAGTGTTGTGTCAGGAATAATTTTTTTTTCAGGGAATCTAAAAGTAAACATTTCACTTCAAAATTAATGTCATTTGTTGCTACAGGAAAGAAAGCAACAACACATTGCTAAATGGATTATTAAAAGTCCTGAAAACAGAAGAGGTGCCTGGGAGCCTGCACTCAGGAGGCACTTAAAAGCCTAAAAAATCACTGGAATGTGCAAGTAATGGGAGAAAATGATCAAATAAACTAAATAAAGGTATCCTAACATGGGAAGATGAGTGTTCCATATCCAGCCACACACATCCTAAATTCCCCAGACAAAATTTATGTGAGAAGGCAGAAAGTCCTCTGTTTGTCTTTTTATAAAACAAGTATATATTCTCATAATGCACTGACATTTACTAGAGAACAGATTAAATTCTCAGATTTGTTAAAAATCAGTGATGCATGAAAAGCAGTGTACTGAGTGGCATTTCAATCTATCCAGCCCTCCTTAGGTATCACAGCAGGAAAAACGGGTGAACAAGTTTCACCGCAAATCAAGACACCATGATATGGGACTGTTGTTTTACTGATCTATGTTACCACTTCAAGCAGGGTTATACTACCTGAAATATTAGAAAAAAAAAAAGGATCTGTAGTGTTCTTAAAAGATTCTCGGCATACATTGCCTTATATGACGGCATTATAAGTAAACATAAATATAAACTGAGCAATTATCATTGCTACTGCACTGAATATAGAATCTAATGCTTCCTTGTTTACCTGAGAGATAGCAGGAAGAACTGAAGATCATCTGACACTGTTTCAGGTCTAAACCATACCTCTCCAGCAATTTGTGAATGATCCCCAAGATGCTATTTCAAGAAAAGATGAATCATTGCAGGTAGAGGGGAAAAAAAAAAAGGTCATTTAACTGGTTCAGTGGAAGAGACATCAGTGTTGCAGTCTGGCTCTATTTTCTTCTAAAAAAGACCCTAATCTGGAAGCCTTCCAAGGAGATCAGCTACAAACTATTCCTTCATAGCTATTCAACTTAATAGAGGTAGCGAGGCAGAGAATTAGGACTTCCAAATTCACACATTTTGAAAGTTTAAAGATAAATGACATAAATGAGTATTTGTTTCTTGATGGCAAGTGTGTTGTTATTTACCAGTTTTCAAAGATTTTCAAATTTTAATTAGAGAGCTGTTTAAATGTAATATACAGTAGTGCGGAATTAAGCATATAGCTATGTGTCTTGGACAGAGAACATAGTCTAAAAAAAAAAGTGTGAAAATTGAGGACTCCTGACATATAGAAGCTTCTCTTTGTCTTCTCCTTCTCCCTCTCCTCTTTTAGTTCTTTACCCTCCCCCAAAACTGTGTTTTTCACTTTAATTTGTCAAGTATTTCACAGTTTCTCAGGTATTTAGCAATGAGGATATAATTGGAAAGTGCCAGGTTCTTTTTTATTACACTTTATCAATATTGTTAAGGGAATGATGTAATTGTTTGGGGTTTAGTGAAGACATTCCATGTCACTTCAGTGTTAATACCAGGCTGGAGCCTTCCTTGTCTGCCTGCGTAAGCTAGATAAACACAGACCTGTGTGCTTTCTTCTCATCTCAGGATACTTACTCAGAGAGATCTTGGAACATGTGCCTATTGTGAGCTAAACATTTCACTTTTCATTTTATCCATGTGCCAGAAATCCATTCTTTAGATAAACACTTTACATACTGACACTCTTAAAGTCACTAAACACGATAAATAAAGAGAGAATACATCATTTCAAAACCGATTAAACATTTTCTCACTTGTGACAAATGAACAGCTATATGCTGTACGGAGTCCCTGGAGCAGACATTCCATTCTCTATGTCTTTATTTTGTGTGGAAGATTAACTTTCCATTTCAGCTCATCTATTGCACAATTCAGCTTTTCTAAAATACACACTGCTGCATTTTCCTCAAATCATTATTCATTTTGGAAACTTTTTTTTTTTCTTTTCCTGAAAGAAATATTCCTTTGGACTTTTGTATTCCTATGGAAAATATCACCTTAAATATTTTGTGCCCAAATTAACAAAAACAAAAAACAAACAAAAATTGTAGTTTTTACTGAAAGCTAACAAAATGCTATCATAGGGTAAACCTGAACTCATTCATGGGCTGAAGTTATCCACTTCATAATGGAAACTCCAAGCACATTAATCGCATTAATTTTGCTCCATCTAATCCATCACTTTTCCTTGCACTACTTGCTTGTCTGGTTGTCCTGTGTATTGCTGTTCTACCTATGATTATCCAAATGTAACTAATCTTTTATTTATCTTTTTAAGTTCTCTTTTTTTTTTGCTCAACCACCCCCTGCCACAAAATATCTAAAACACTTTTTTTCTAAACCAAATTAAAGATTGTAATGAAATATATACACATAATGCTAAAACTATGCCATGAAGCTGTCTTCAGTACCTTAACAAATGCCACTGATCTGATTAAGAATTTCAGTGAGAAGGTTGAAGGGAGAAAGAAGGAGAAATGTAGCCTAGATAATAGTAAAAAACAAATTTGTTCTAATGTTGTCCTAACATAATTCCTCATGTGTTCCACAAAAGGTCTTGCATGTGATGTTATCCTTGCTAGATATTCAGAGTAAAGAGGAACAATGAAGCTAAATTTTCTTTTTTGACAAACTGCTATTCAAAAGGAGCTGCTGCACTCAACATAGGGAGAAGAAAATATGAGGTCAACTCAGGAGGAGTAGACTAAACTGAATGAGAATCCAGGGAGCAGTGTGCTTTCTTCCCCCATATTATAGATGCTAGATATACCAATAGGAAGGTTTTGATATGATGGTTCCAGAGCAGGCAGGGAAAAAAAAAAAAAGAGAATGAAGAGTGAATTAGACACCAGAAGAAACTATCAAGTTACAAGATTTCTGAATAGATGGCAGATCCCCCTTGCCCTTAGATATCTGTCAGCTTTGGATATGTAATATAATCTATTTTCCACAGGAGAAACTGTCAAAAGAGCAGTCAAAGATCACAAAAATCTCTTCTAACAGCAGTTTCTTCTCTTAAAGTTTTATCATGAAGGAGATTTTTAAGGATAAGAATTCTGTAACTTGGCAGTTAAACAAACCTAAGAAATGTCAGGAATGTCTTTCATATACTTGAGCAAGAGGTACAAAATTGCCAAGGCTATAGTCCCTTTATTTCATTTCTTCCATCATGACGCCACATTACTGATGTATCACTTAAGGACCTAGCATATACTTACAAATAAGAAGGGAGCTTCTTGTGGCAAAGGAACATCCACTCTTCCCTTGGTTTCCTTTTCAGACACTATCTTTACTACATGGCCCAAGGGAATACTTAGAACATGTAGAGCTGTACCAGGATGTGAGCTGCATTGTGGCATTAGAGCAGGTAGCAAATTTGGTCATTGGGGCCATAGAATAGCTACCAAACCATAGTTAAAATTAGAAACTTTTCTAGTGATATATGTTACTGGAATCCTATTGACTTTCCCTCTCTGAAAATATATAATGAATGTATTAATTAGCATATACTCAGTGGCAGGTGTAGTTAGTCAAAGAAAAACAAATGCAGACAGTCAGTTTCACTAAGTCTGGACTATAAATGGTGTGTGTCATATTTTGGTCTTTTGCTGGGACAGATATTTATCTATATATATCAGTTAAACACTGCTTCTGGAGAACTTCTGCAGAACACTGCCAAAAAATCAGAAGAAACCACAAGCTGTGCAACTCAGTGAAGTTCCCAGCTTTGAAAACTCTCAACTGCACACATCTGTAATGAAATTTAATGAGTTATTTTGCTTTTTGTTACAAAAACTATTTGAAGATCTATTAGCACTTATACCAAGGAAGTCACATTTAATTATACTTACCATTAGCATATTAAAAAAAAGATTTCCATTCTTTATTTTAAAGCAGATATGAGTGCGGGAAGTGTTACCTAATGAATAACAGTCATTTGGGGAATGCTACATGTCTGTCAAATCACCATGATTTTGGTGTAGTACGAAAAATTCTCTCAGTCCAAATGACATATCCTGAATTTCTTTTTACATAAGGTATATGCATTTTTTAAGACAGGAGTGATGTGCAATATTTCTCTATGTTACTTCAATTTTGTTTCCTAATTGCCAAATTAAAGTTAACAATGAATAAATATCACTTAGTTTTCTGAGCACATTCTTTTGCTATTCAAAAATAAAATAATGCTGGCTACCAGAACGGTAACTTCTACCAAAACATATTTTTCAAAGAAAGCTTGTACTATATTGTACATTCTACTACATTCTTACCTTTTATGTGCTTCTGTCAGTGATTTCTCTTCATTTTCTTGGTCTATTTTAGCTGTAAAATAGACAAAGAATTAGCTACAAGGTGAATAATAAGGATGATGTTTCAGGATAATCTTCATTGTAAATATGTCATGTATAGAAACCAGCTGAGGATGTACTCATGTACATCTATTCTGAGAAAAGAAAGAAAAACCTAAACAAAACAAACCACACACACACAAAAAAACAAACGTAAAAAAATCCCAACCAAAAAAAAAAAAAAAAACTAAAAAACAAAAAAAACAGGAAACCCACATAAACAAAACTACATGAATTTTTATATTCCTATTAAAACAAAACAGAACAAATGAAAACCACCAAAAAAAATTTTTGAAAATTAAAAAAACTCCAAACACCATAATCTTGTAGTAGTATAAAAAACAATCAAGTCATGAAAATGACTTAAAAGCACATCTTAAAGAATGATGCTGGAAAATTCACAAATATAAAAAACTAGTCTACCAAGAGAAAGAAAAGCTGAGTGAAGAGCAGTAATGATTCAGCCTTATAGCTTATGTAATATTTGCTTGACAGTTACAGAAAAAAGCTCTTTTCCCTCTCCCACCACACACAATCTCTCTGTAGACACACCAGTTAGTGTATATTAGAGACATAGCAGGCCCATATTGAAAACCGGACTGTTTTTATATAAAGGAAATTACCATCTGCTGATCATATGAAGGAAATTAAAAATACAAAACTGTCACTGCCACACATTAGTGAAAAAAAATGATCTATTTTCCATGTGTCCTTTCATAGTTTATTTTGTACCAATTTCACTTAACTTAGATGTATATTCTGATAGAGAAAATCTACAGGAACATGCATAATAGCATATGCACCCCCCATGTGCAAAGTGATTTTATAAACTTCTCTGTGCATGTGTGCTTAGGTGAGACTTATATGGTCATTCAAGATGCACAACTTAAATCCCATTTAAGGTCTGTACGCTTTAGCGAAGAGCTGTTCAGTTTGGAACTTGATTCCTCTTTCCAGTCTGCTGGACTACTGGCCTGCTAATTTACAAGGACAATTTTAGAATTCCCAAAAATCTTGGGGTTTGGGAACATGAAGTGGCTCTGAACTGTCTTAAAAACAAATGGTATGGAATTTATATACAAATCTAAAAATGAAGGAACCTTTAAGCTGTTTTCCACTTTCCCTATCTAGGTCTACATTAATAATTAATCAGAATTATTTTTCTACATTGAAGACAAATTGCCTTTGAAAAAGGAAATCCTGATTTACAACTGGGCAAAAATTAGAAAGGCAATGAAATTATAAAGGAAAAAAGATAACCACTATTATTCTGTTACAATGTTTCAAGACCAATACCACTTTATAAACATACACTAACACTAAAATAGACACATGAAATCTGTAACAGAAATACACAATAGAGTTTCACTATTTTTCCAAAGTCAGAATAAGGATCAGAGCTATGTCTGATGCTGCAAATGCTTTTTATTATGCTGACTAGGGTAAGCAGTGCCTGGATGTTTGCAGCAGGAAACATTGTATTTAGTAATCATTACTTGAAGACTCAGCCTCTGTCATTGTTTTGCTGAAAGTGAAAAAAATCCCAGCAAACCACAAAAAACTTGAGGGAGAGCTAGGTAAATGTTCTCAAGGAAATTCAAGAGCACGTGAAGCCTTCCTGATTACAGGTTTCAATACTGACTTGAAACTCGTCCCAGATTCTTCAAAAGGTTTGTGAGGGCTCACAACCATTTTGAGTGAACTTGGGCCCAGTGTTGAGTGAATCTGGGCTGGCTTAGAGATTTTTTTGAAAACCTTGCCTTGCTTTAAATATGAAACTAGGTGAAACCTGGCAGCTTTGACAGAATTTCATTAGTATTTTTTCTCTTCATACTTCAGTCTTGAAAGTCAAGGTATGGCTTGCAGAAGCATATGGTGCAAGAGAGAAGAAACTGCACACAAACTCCCTAGATGAAGGGAAATCCAATATCTAATTCTACATGAACACTTTCACTAAGTATTTGAGGATACAACTTTTAAAAATAAATAATTCTGTTACTGAAAAGTGCAGCTTGGACTCTTCTCAAGTAAACAATATTTGGAAATGAAAGATAGCATGTTCCAGCCTGGGACAATGTTTTAATATATACATCACATTCATAGGATATAACTCTTTTTATAATTTCCAGGCTTGATTTGGCATCTGAGCTGTCTAAATTCTGATGTTTTCTGTGGGATTTTTTGTTTGTTGTGTTTTTTTTTGTTGCTGCTGTTTTATTTTTTGTTTGTTCTTTCTTTATTTCAACTGTTCTACACATGTTTCAAACAAATTATTTCCTCACCAACAGTGGAGCAACTGCTTGCGGGCTTTTCAGACATATGTAGGAGTTCCCACTCTTGAGTCAGTTGTCTTTTCCAAATGAAAATATTCCATGCTTTATTGGCTCATTATCTTTTCTCCAATCCCCTGCTAAGAGTAAGTTTTCTTGATCCTTGACACTTACTAACTAAACCATCTCCAAACAGACTGTTCCAAATCTACTAAAGGCTATATCATACCAGGAACTAGTCCCTATATTTCATGCAATACATGAGTAAACAAAGTTAAAACTTAGTTATATATCTCTACCTGCATACAACTCAATATATTGTAGGACTTTATATGCAGCTCTCATAATCCTGAAGGCATATATACTCTGCAAAATCTACTAAAAGGATATAGTTGAAAAATAACCTCAGGTCATATGGAAAAACATTACCATATTAAAAAAACAAACCCAACAAACAACAAAAACCCAAACCCAAACCCACAACAAAACAAACCACAACATTTTAGAGTGAAAATGACCTCTCACGGAGCAATGCTGCCTTATCTACTATTTGCAACATATACTGAAATAGTCATCTTTTTGCTTTTTCTTTTGAAAGCATCTTTAATGCCTTATTGTTGGATAATATTTCATTATTTGACTAACTTTTCCATTAAGATACCTTAAGATTATTTAAAGATGTTATCCATTTAGAGCAAGGTCTATACTTCCTAAAAACTTCATATATTTGGTCAAAATTCAAGTACATTCCTTCCTCCCTATGTCATTCCTTACCAGGCATGAGGACTGTACTATATCCAAGAATCTTCAATCAGTTCCTTTAACTACAGAGTATATATATTTCTTCAGAATTTATTCACATCAGATGTTCTAATTTCTATTTTACCACTTCTTGTCTTTTCTTAAATTTACTTCTTGATGTTTTATAATTGGAGAAAAAAGCTTTTTCAAACTGAGCTTTCCAACAAGGCCTTACAAATGAAGTCTAATTAACTTAATTCACAAAAACCTCCATTGTTATCGGCATATACTCATATTGCAGAATATGATACATGCCATTGTTTTGTGTGCTTGCTCTTGCAAGTCTTTTAGATTAGATCCCTGTGAAGATTATATATAAACTACTGCAAAGGCACATATATGAATAACCATACTAAACTGACCATTTATGAAAATCTGAAGCATCTCTCAAAACAGAATGTAGAAGTATCCTGTAGAAAAGAATGGTCTTTAGCAGAATAATGTAACTCACTTTTCTGCACTTGTTGTTTCCCCTTATTTAAGAAGCCTAGAAGATTAAATTAAATGAAGAGGCTTTCCAAGGTAAGGACATAAAAGACATTTTATGACCACAAATTGTCCCCTCTGACCTCAATGGCAAGTGACAGTTTGGACCTATTATGCCAAATTCTCTGCAGGAATCAAACCACTCTGAACTAACATCACCACCAAGTATCTTCTCATTTTCAGTCCAACAAAATTCCTATATTGTTCTCCTCAAAATTTAACCATTATACCTTCTGCATTAAAACTGATTTTTTTAAAAGTTACTTACATTACTATATCTATTTTCTGTATGGACAGATATTGCATATAAAGTCTATTGTCTCTATTATGTTTTCAGTTTCTTGTTTGAGAAATGTGACAATTCACTCTTTATTGTACCTTCTAGATGATTTAAAAATCTTAAGAAATATTTGACCTCAGACTAACTGGGAGGTCGAATTTAGAACAATTGTTTTAAACTGGAAATATTCTGTCCCTGTGCTATTACATTTTATTGAAAAGCAGTGAAACTTTTAGATTCTTTTTTTTTTAATGAAAAGACTATTTTTAACTAATTTTAATAAGACTATTACATACCATTGCTGCAGATTTAACAGGATCTTTAAAGAGAATACTGTTTTTCCACAATGCTACTGGGTAAATAGTAGCTGTGACTTTGAATATATACCAATTACCTTCTCTGTCAGAGCCAGAAACTCAGAAAAAAATCCTAACAAAACTAAAACCAAAATTATGAGATAGACTTTCTCAAAAAGTGTACAGGACTTTAGGTGTTTCATGTGTGACTGCTGACCCAGCTCCACTAAGGTCTAAAGACCTGTGGGGTCTGACAGGCTTACAAAGATACCTTCTGTAAGTGTCTCATGGATGTGACTAGAAAGATAGAGAAAATACTGGATGAACAACCACCAGCAAGGGCATTTAGTTACACTGCTATTATTAGGGTCTAAAGTTCAAGCTTTTAAGACCGACAGAGCTCCTAAGAGAATTCCTTCATTCTCTTTGGTTGTACATGTGCTCTGAAATGCCCCCAGAAAACACCAAATAATGCTTACAGATATTTTATTTGGCAGTCAGTATACTATTCAACACTGTGTTTTGAAATACCTTAAAATATCAAAGCAGACTAGCAAAGGATCAATAGAAAGCTCTTGAGAACAACTTCTTCCTTCCCCCTTTAGATTTCTGAATGCATTTTGCATAATTTTTTTTGATGTTGTTTTTTGTCCTCTTTGCATGTTTTATGTGATAAGACTAAAGTGGCTGAGGACACGAGTGGCACTGGGAAGAATTAAGTAGCCATTTTAGATAGAAAATATTAAAAAGGAATGGGGTTTTGGGGAGGACTGTAGAGAAAAGTTAGATGATCATTAGTTTTTAAGCTATGACAGGAGCTCATGCTTAGTGGCTTTGTTAAAAAAATAAATTAAAAATCATTAAAACAAGCTTAAAATTGAATATGCAACAATACCAGGAATTTAATGAAACAGACTCAAAGCTAACAGTTAATAAGAATCATCAGTGTCCTTTATGTGCAAATGTCCTAGATAAGCATCATCACAAAACAAATCGACTCTTTGTTTCAGATTCAGAACGTTTTCCAGGTGGACCTTGTAGGTCTCCTCAGCATTCAAATGGCCTCTCGGAGCTTTTATTGTACCAGAATGTTTTGTTGTTGGTTTGTGGTATGATCTTGACCTAGTGATTTTTGTCTGTAGTCAATTTCTGGCCCTAAACCCTGTTGCAATTAAAGCTCTTTCTACTGAAAAACTTTCCAAGGGCTACGAGCAAGAGGGTGCATGAGACTACCATGCCTTCTCATCTCCTGATGAGTCTCTTAAGGGAATATAACATCATTTTAGGTAATTAAATACAGGAATGTATTTGAGTAATCTCAGATTACAGGAGGACAACGGGAATCCTCTCTTGCTTTTTTCCTCTCTTTTTATCTGAAGTGTAAACTAGTATTTGCTTATAACTAGCTCTGAATGTGCTTTCCAGTAACTTGCAAGTGGAAACATGTTTTGGGTTTTTTTTGACAGATACAATGCTTTTCATTGAGTCATTAAGGCTACATTGCTATAGTTTTGAGAATTTCTATTTACACTGACTAAAGATCCAAGGACATTTGGATAGTTTAGTATCTGATACATTAGTGCTAAGAAAGCTCTGTAAGAGAAAGCAGGATTTCTTCTGGGAATTCTAGCAAGTGTCTTGTATCTTTCTGTATTTCCTATTACAGATTAATAGAAGATTATGAGTTTGAAGAATAGCCACTACCACATAAGTATATGAAAAAGAGCATTTCAAGACTTCATCCAGATTTCAGTTTCTTGAAGATAACCCAGGATAGAGCATCTAATACGTTGGATGCTTTCCCAATTATGCTGTTTCATTTTTTTTTTCAAAACCTACGATAAGTTAAACATAGAAACATATTCATACTGATTCCAACTGATTGCTCTTCACAATGACTTTACACTCTCACACAACAGGAAAAATCCAAATTATGTGCTAGCCCTAGAGATTATGACCAAGATCTATGGAAGAACCTCAGTGTATATGTCTTTATAACAGTCTCTATAAAAGGAGAATGATTTTTAAAATAAATATTTTGATTAGTAATAACAAAAATATCCCTCAGCAAAAGTCCTATCTAACCCTCATACATGGTGTGTTCCAACCTGTGAACTCTCTCCACCTTTTGCTATTTGTGAACTAATTCTGCCCCCCTGTCCCCAGTTATCCACAAGGTTTTTGGCAATTGCAGTAATTTGCTACATATATTGGGGGGTGGATGACTTGTATCATGCTACTGTGACACTCATGCATTGATCTCTTCCCATGTGAGGCCAAAATAATTTTTTACTCTACCACACCTAAACCATCTGCAATCATTGCATTGAAGCCTACAAAGGCATGAACAGCTGCCAGCCTCAGTCTACGGGTTTGGCCTTTCTTGGACTTTGAGGCAAGAGGAGGTTAAATCAGTGAAGCCTGTTTAGTGCTGCCAAGACAACACAATCTGAATTAGGATTATTATATAACAATGCACACCAGTGGAGATGCTGACATCTGAGGTAGGGACAAGTTTATACACTACTGACATTAAACCATTTATTAGCATTAAGATGTCAGTGTGAGATTAAAAAAATATTCTCAACACTCAAAGAACAAGTTTTAAAAGCTCTTTCAATAATCAAACAAAAAAAATACTAACATAAAATGTAAACATTCATGGAATTAGATTATTTAATTGTGCATCTTTTGTTCTGGTGACTATGTTTCTTGCTCTTCACATTCCTCCAACATTTTATTCTAAAATGAAAAATAAAATTGTAATAATAATATTTAAAGATAATGTCTTCACAGAAATCTACTAATATCCAATCCCTTAATGTTCTGTACATTCTACTTGACAAAACCAAAAATATTTATTCCAATATATTTCTAATGTTGCTTTAGTCATTTTCTCAAATTAATTTTAGAAAAATTATGAAGTACTATGTTCTCCCTTATATTAATCAAAATGTAAAAGCAACATTTAAAGAAAACAGAATCTGCAAAATCAATCATTCTGGTTTAGAAAATGCCAGCGTTAAGATTATCCTTGCAGCATTCATTTCATAATCATCTACAGTATTTCTGGAGCCAGGAACTAAACCCAGACATCCAAGATTCAGTCTGATGATCTAGTCTCATTTGCAATCCATCATTTGATGATGCACAACCTTTTGCTGCTTGACCTAAAAGAACAAGTCACAGCCAACTAGCTGTGTTGCAGCTACAGTGATAAATACAATACACTTTGTGATTTATATGTTTATTTAGTAACAGTTTGGAAACTGAATTCCTGAGTGTTCTTTCTGGCAAAAGAGGGAGATGGTTACAGACAGTTAACCCGAGAGGACAATTTTAGCATCTTTACTCCACAAGATCACAAGGATGTGGCTAGAATTTGGGTCTGGAGAAGAGTCTATGTTCTTAGGCCCAGCAGAATGAAACCTGGGACTGGCATTCACTGAGAAGAGCAGCACTAAAGAATTTTGCAAAATAAGACTCAAAGGCACTACAGTTTGAATGATTACCTTGTAATTCCAGCCATTCAATCATACTGGAATTAGTCCCAATGTTTTTAGATGAAGTGGCTAAACATCAGAAAACTATGCTTTAACTGATTCTATAAGCAATGCATTCTAGTGCTTAAATTTCCTGCATCATAATGCTTTTCCTAAAGTATAAACTTAATTACATTGTTTTGGCTTCTGTAGAAGGTATTGGATGACTTGCTCAAATCTGAAGTCTCTGACACGTGCACAATCCATAGAATCTTAGTTGAAAAGCTGTAGAGGCAACAAATGTGAGGCTTTTCTGAAAGAATGATGGCTGCTGCCTCCTATTATGTTTTCTGCCTTATCAGGCTGACAAGAATGCACAGTCTAGCAGGAGTCTCAACTTTCAGCTGGGATTTGCAAACACCCAAACACTGCTTTTCACTGCAAAGCTAATCACAGTTAAAACCTGGGGACTGAGACTCTTCTGTGGTTCGTGCACATACGACTCTTCCAGTGGGAGCTGGCTATCCTATCAAGTGGGGAGAAGGTTAAAGGATTACTAACTGCTAATGAAATTATGAAGTACGTGATGATTAGCACCCTCAGTATTTCCTCACCATCCTGCATGTCACAAACATT
>VWZY01011231.1:661358-704477 GCA_013399075.1 Chloroceryle aenea | reverse complement strand
GGAAAAAAAAAAAAAAAAAAGAAAAAAGTGTTTTCTGAAGATTTCTAAACTGGTAGATGTGATCTCTGATATTTTTGTGTCCGTGTCTATCCACAGCTACATATGGAACAAAAGAAATAAGGTTCCTAAACGTTTTTCTTTGCAATCTCCCTTATTCAAATTGTGATAACTTGTAGGGAGTAACTCAAGGAGAGAAAACTTCAGTGAATATATACCCTATATCATACAGTTGCTATTAGCATTTTAAAATTCCTCCAGTTTGCTCTGAATAACTTTTCAATGGAAATGCTGTTCTACTAAATGTCACATATTTTATATTACTCAAATATTGGAAACCCTTAAAGAAATGGTTAGGAATAGGTAACAAAGGAAACAACATTTTAAAAAGTCCTGTATTTTCTACCAGTTTTTCTCCAATCACCTTTTTCAAAGTAGATCTTCTCTCTTTTTTTTTTTTTTTTTTTCTTTTTCCCTTTTTAAAATTTGCAGCATAAAAAAAATNNTCTGAGGCTATAGAGAATATCAGGGAAAAAAAAAATGTGAAAAGAAAAGAACCATATTATACACATTGTGATTGATGGCTTGCAGCATGTGGACCCAAAAAGAAGGACACAAAACATGAGAGAACAGAGAGGATTGCCCTGGAAGTTTTGAGGCACACAGACCCTGAGAAATCAAATACATAAGGCTAAAGCCTGCTTTGCAAATATTGACTAAGCCAGTGTAGAGAGGATAGAACAAGTAGTTTAATTTTCTGTCAAGTAGAATGATCATTTTATGAATGACCTTGAAGGTCATCAGGAAAAAGACTGTCATGCTTTCATTATTTTGCATATTGTAATGAATATGCTGATTATTTAGCTTATTACCTCGGGTGGCAATGCAAATGCTGAAAAGCCTCAGTTGTATGTACCACATTATGACTGAACACACTTACACCTAAGTAAGCGAGTAGTAATTTTTTTTTCTGCCTCTGATGAATTTAACGAAAATGTTAATGTTAAAAAAAAATAAATTATTAATACATCAAGAGTAACAATCAGCTAAACTAGTTACAGTAACTTAATTAAAAGTTATATAACTGACAGACAGTAACTATTCCTATAAAGCGGTGACTTTCTAACCCCTTGCCAAGGGTATTTAATTTGACGTCCAAGTTGTCTTGCCTATGGGAAAACTGTTTTCCATTTAAGCTGCTAGCAACATGTATAAGAATACACTGTAAATAACTACCTACTTTGAACTTTTGGGTCCCATTATGCACACAAGTTATCTACTCTGAAAAGGCATCATATAAACATGGCAATTTATTCAACCCTATGAAAAATGCTTTTCATCTGAATTCTAAGTTAAAACTTTTTCTGACTTTAGAGAAACTGGAACTTGAAAAGATAAAAACTTAAAGCTTGATTTTCCTTTGCCCAGAGCATATGTTATATAAACACAAATCTCCAAAAGGTGCCAAGAATTGTCCCTCTGTTTTTCTAAATGATCATGTGTGCAGTCTAGCTGAAAAGACTCATCGATTATGTCTACATAAACAACAAAAGCCCTTAGAAAAAATATCTAGATCAAAAGCCTGTCAAACACTGAACAGGAAAGAGAAATCCTGCTTTAAACATGGCCTCTTTCAAGTCTGAATTCAATCCCATGAAGTAAAAACAAAGGATTTCATAATGAAAGGTATTTAAAATTACTTTTTTTTTGGAACTTAACCAGGGATTCTTTTTTCCTATATGTTAATCTTTGTCTTTCTTACATTGGGACAGAAGTCTGCAAAATGTGTCTTAGAGTTTTAAATAAATGTAAAAATTGTTTAGCCACAGTCCACTGTGTTCACAATACACATTTCCTATTATTTTCATTAAAATGCAACAATGGCATTTTTACTAACATTATGGGTTTCTCCTTTTGTCAACTGCCTGACAACATCCGCTGTTTCCATGTGAGCACAGCAAAGTTTTTAATGGATGAGATACTTTTTTTTATTATTATTTTTTTCCTCACTTTCCTAAAATATAGGCACATAATCAAGAAAGGAAATCACATATCTTTGCAAAACCAGAACAGATTACTATATAGCTTATACATAATTATGCTCTGGAAGTCACAGTCAGAAATCATCAAGTAAGCTAAAGCATAGAATCAGATACTTCTAGAAGTATGGTTTCTAAAGTAAGTGCAAGAAACTTAACAGATACATGTCTGATGAAATAGAATCCTCATGTTTGATTTCCTACTCTGTTATTAAGGTTAATATGCAAACATATGGCATGATTTACAGTATATCATTAGTGATCTCTTTCAGACCAACTTTTTTTTAAATTTGATTGTCCCTTATCTATATAAGTAATAATATAAACCTAATGTTAAACACTTGGTACATGTTTCATCATGCTGCTGATGTAACATTTATATGCTATGTACATAAATAGAATCCATTTTTAAAGGAGTTCGTACCTACTGTTGCTGGAGACAACATCCTGTTTGCCAGGTTTGGCTAATAGACCTTAATAGTCTTAGAAAACCTCAGTTCACATTTGATGTTCAAAAGGGTTGTTTTCCTCAATTGATTCATTGTAATTGAGGTACCTATAAGCATGGATCAGTATACACTAGAACATAAGTACTCCAGTTATTATAATGTTCAGATAGATCCTGGATATTCTAACCAAGAAGAAATGTGTATCTGTCTGGCCTCTCAAACAGAAAGCACACTAAGTTACTAATGATTTTTATGTAAGATCACTAATTAATACAACTCTAGGGTAATAAATTACTGACAGTTCCATTGCATTAGCACTATAAACTGATTTTACACATAACTTAGCTGGTAAGGACTGTCTTCTATTATAAAATACAATTTAAATTCAGAAGGAGTAGCAAAATGGTCAAAATTAAATTACATTACATTAAATTACACCAATTACATTATTGTACTCATCAGGCCATTGTTACCTTGATGCATTGAATTCTAACTTGTACCAAAAATGAATTGGTTAATATAGAGTATGCAGAGTAGTATTTCAAGAGATGCTCTCATATACAACTAGTCAAAAATTAAAGTTATCCATACCTCCTATAGTTTAACCAAAAAAAAAAAAAAAGTTCAGTAAACTCTTGAAAACATAGTGTATTATTTTTTAAAGTGCTTTCCTCCTAGCACTCAGGATGCTAGTTCATCATGGATATTTCTATTTTCCCTTATAGTGACTTCCGCTAAACACATCCAAGTATCTCATATTGATTCTCCTTATATTTGGAAAGCCTTTAACTACCATTGCTATGCTTACTCCATGATTTTGGCGCATACAAAAGAATTATCTCTTTGGAAAGAAGTTAATGAAACAGATCCAGCTTCAATAACTTTTCAAGGAACAAAGGTTGTAAAATTTTCTCGACTGGAATGTTGAACTTATCTGATCATGCACTTGAGCCAATAGCATTTGTCTTTGCTGTCATGCAAGACAGTGAGTCACCTACAGTACAACAGAATCATTTTGCAAATCTTTCAGAACTGTGTGGCATTTGATTAAACTAATCCACATCTTTCTATGATGCCAAAATAAACAGTCCCTTTCCCACAATGTATAAACATTGTTCCCGTAATTTTCCTTTGAAATGCCATGAAAAGGTTAAGTGATGTTTCATTATTTACCTTGACTAATGAATTGCTCCATGCTGTCTTTGAAAGGCTGGAGGTGCTCTTCTAGTGATAGCTGATAAACTTTTGCTGCTTCTGTCTCACATACTGAAATTGAAGTAACAGATTAATTTAGGGTGACAGATCATAGTATGGATCTGTATATTGTAATAAAAGACACACTTAAATTAATGCACAGCCAGTGAAAACTGATGGAATATGTACCTTGAACACACTGCTTTCAAGTACAAACATTGTGATAATATATTCAGGAATAGTTATGTTCCCAGTCCAATGGTTTTGACCAAAATACATAGATAATTTGTGACCATTCTGTTAATTTAAAAATTAATTGAAGTATTCAGTTGTTTTAAAGAGAAAGACAAATTTAAGGGACTGAAATATATGTGAATAAAATTACAAACTCAGATCTGGGCTGTGTTGATATAGCTGGCCCCAGGAGACAGTGCCTGAATCAAAAGAAAGTTCAGATGCAAAACCTGCACCAAATAGCAGGAAGGACCTTAATTTAGTGAGTAAAGCCAGGTGAGGGCTTGATACCTGATAAAACCACAGATGTACTGAAGTGCCTTGCATTGTTAAAAATCAATAGGGCAAATTTATTAAAGGGAAAGATTATAAGATTATAGTTATTATAGCTTTAATCCTGCAAGATAGACCTTGGAGAAGGACAACTTCATTCTTATTACACTAGAGACCAGGACATAGAAGCTGGAGCCTGAAGTGGCCCTGATACAGATTATTCATTGGTGAGGTGGTACCATCATGCTTCCACCAATTGTCCAAGCTATTTTAGTTTGGGGAAACAGAAAATTTGAGACTACTACTTCATAACTTTGGTTTCTGTTGCAGTGGAAATCTCTTTAGGCTGCAATACATTCCCATAATTCAGAAGAAATTAATTGTACTTGATTCTGCCTCAAAATTTCCAGTAAAAGTGCACACATTCAAAAAATGCCTCTGCATCAATCCAAATATCTACAGATGAGAATTATAGTCTGGTTTTGAAACAGAAATTTTTTTGAAACAAGAGGTAATAGCCTGTGAGATGCAAGATGCTATAGAACCTACCATAACATTTCATATTAGAAGTATGTATTAGAACAAGGAATAAGAGGTGTAAACTTGAGCATAGAAGGTTACATCTCAACATGAGGAGAAACTTCTTTAGTGGGAGGATGACAGAGAAGTGGAGCAGCCTGCCCAGAGAGGTTGTGGAGTCTGCTTCTCTGGAGATTTTCAAAACCCTCCTGGATGCATTCCTGTGTGGCCTGCCCTAAGTGATCCTGCTCTGGAAGAGGGATTGGACTTGCTGATCTTCAGAGGTCCCTTCAAAGCCCTATCATTCTATTTTAATTTTATGATTACATATTCCTTACAGAGGAATTATATTCTTGAATATATATCTGCAACTCTCAATGAACTGCTGATCTGAGAGAAGTACAGATCTTACAAAGATATATACCCACCAAATTCTTTGCCTATACCTGTGCTAACAGCCTGAAGCAGTTTTTTTTCACAGTCTATAAGGAAACATCCAGAAGCATATACTATCCTTTATATGCAACTACCTACAGAAAAGAAGGTCATGAATTTTTGTCAGTATAAAATGACTGTTAACCATTCAGATACTGGAAGGTCTTCCATGGTTCCTTTTTTGTGTGTGCGCACATGGAGTGGGGAAAAGGGAGAACAGTTAATGACAGCTTTGTTTCCCTGGTTTTTGGTGAAGGTTTGTGGGTGGTGGTTATTTTTTTGTTTTGTTGGTTTGTTTTGTCCCCCTTTGTCTACTGTTAAAAGACTAACATCAGTGATCAGAAATGTTCAGATCCATTTTTAACCCTGAATTGCAAACAATGTCTACGTCATTTAAAATTTTCTTGTGTTACAGAAAGTAAGGTATCAAATGTAGGATTCAACCTTTAAGATAGGAGGAATTCTGTTACTCTTACCATACTAGTATCACTATTATGAGGCTTAAAACAAACTAGTTTATTGGATGCTTTCTTCATTATAGAATTAACTGGTCTGTAAGCTCTTCCTAAGCCTCCCAGTTCTCCAAAGCACCAACTTGTTGGATATAGCACCCATTTATCATGGTCTGTATTTTGACACTAGAGTAGAAAACCCCGATATTTGGGTATTGTTATTTCTCAGTGTAACTGAATTAAAATGCTGATCATATGAAAGGGTGCAAAACACTAGACAGTTACGAGTATTTCTGTCCAAGTGAAGGAATAAGATACCAAATAAAAGTTTGTATCTAATACCTTCTAAGAAATGTGGAGGTGAAACATGGAAAAACAAAAAAAAGGATTTGAGAATACCATGGGTCCTTTATCTTTGATTTATTTTTTTTTTCCCCATCTCATCTTCATACTCAAAACACATTTCTCCCACAAAACAGCACAGCTAAACATAGCACAGCTAAACATCCCAGATATCAAAGGAATAGGTTGGTAAAGGGGATCTGCCATGACGAGTTTGTAAAAGTTTTTCTGAAACAAAAGCTTGTCTCTTTTTTGATAACAGACTCAAAACTTGCTCTGTTATCATCTCTGTTCTCACAGGTTCAGTTTTTCTTTCATCTTTGGACACACTTATACAACTGAAAAACTTAGACAAAACCAACATATACCCTAGGATCACTTTGCTTTAAGCAGATTTAAAATTTTCGTACAATGACAGAACTGAAAAGTATTCAGGGCACCAGAAAAGACAAGCCCTAGGTAGAAGCTTATATCACAATAAGGAATTGTCCAAACAGGAATAAAGAAAAAAAGCTTCATATCATTTTGCAGCGAGGTGAAAGTATCAGTTCTCTATAGTCCCAAATACCCAGTATTTTTACAATGGCCAATAGTGACTAAGAGACATCTACACAGAAAAGAGGAAAAAGAGTCACAAAACATTCTGTGCATTGTACTGACACTTTCAGTAAGCAAGTCTGGTAAGTGATCTAAAATGCACCCAATCTTGTAATCAAAAATAGTTGCCTGACTTTTTTTAAGAAGGAGAACATGTTTTCAAGATTCAGAATATCTTTTTAATGCATGTTTTTACTCCAGTTTTGTTAGATACTAAATTTTATCCCTTGAAGGTACAAATTTCTCCTAATCATAAAATACGTCTTTTTGAATAAAATCTGTGAGCAGATGATCAGCTGCACCTCGGGTTTACTGCAATGTCTTTGGTCAGGATAATAAATGCATGATCTTTCTTTCAGACACCCTTAAAATGCAAAAATAAAACCACCAACCCAAACCAAGAGCAACAACAAAAAAAAAAAACAAACCAACCCACCCCCAAAAATAAGCCAATAAGAAAGCAAGTTGAACTGTGAATTATCTTGATAATAGGTCTATTAGATAGTTTTGGTTAACCAATTCTTAAAACATATACTTATCTATAGAAGTCCTATAAAATCTAGGTGGATTTTCAAGACTGTTTAAGGTACATGAGAGCACCAGTTGCATTGAGATTTGACAGACTATTTGGTTTTAAGTCTTTATGGAAGTTTTGAAATTATATCCTTAATTTTCAGAGGTTCTGAGTACTCAGACTCCCACAGGAGATGTGTCTGTGTCCTACTTGCGTGAAAAGTATTTAACAGCATAACCACTGTTTTCAGAACTTCCTCAGTGTTTTCTGGATTCTTTACAACTGCAACCTGTGAATTTAAAAGAAAGCTTAGACTTTGCCTAGAGGAAACAACACTGGCCTCATCAAAAGACAAATTCTGATGAACTCAGCCATAAGTGCAGAAAGAACTCTTAATTTTCTTGTATTTATTTTTCTGGGAATTGTAAGGACTTACACTAAGAACTGCTGGGTCTTCAAGGGCTTCCATAGACAGCTCCTTGCTTGGAGTTTTAAGGACAGTAAAATATGACTCACAGATTGACTGAAAGCCTGGCTTTAGTTTACATCTGGTTTACGTTTAGGAGTCTGCATGCTGCATAACTGCAGCAATTAACCCTTTCAGCGACAGGTGAACAAACAGCTAGAATTTGTGGATGCACAGCTGAATATGTAGGCAAAAGCAAATATTCATCTGGTTAAAACAATAGTTGTTTCTCTAAAGGTAGGATGTACAAATAACTAGAATTGAGCAAAACTGCTAGTGTTGCTATATTGTTTTGTTAATAATTACCTTGAGAGATTGGGCATTTTATAATAAAAGACTGAAGGCATCTTTTAATCAGAAAAGAGTCATATAAGAAAAATAAAAGATTTATTTCTTAATTGTGAAAAAAACTTAATTCCCATTTATATCAAAACTATTGACAGAGAATAGCAGAAAGATAAGAAAAGTGTTTAACCAGAAAATTTTTGATGAAGCAATGAATTCAAACTCTCCAAGAATACATTTTTTTATCCATTTCAGTTCTTTCTCCTCCAGATCCCTATCTTCTACTCTTGAAACAATTTGGAGTACCAGTATAGAAGCACGTTAAAAAAAATATTAGTTTTTTGAGGAACCTTTTGGGATGGATTTCATTTCATCAAACTTTAGTTATTTAAAAGATAGATTATCAGACTAGACTCAAGAGCTTTTCATAACACTCAATCTTAGGAGAGGACAATCAATTTTAGAAGAGGAATTCCTTCCTTGTTTGTCATCTGTAGTAGGACTCTAGATGGTTTAGACTGCTTAACTGTGTTAACTGAAGTTAAATTAAAACTGCTTCTCTTCCTGATCAAGAAATGACACTGAAATGTTGCTGAAGTCTTAGCCCTATAGTCAGGGCTGTGATGCAAACAAAGTATCTTATGAATATGAAAAGATACAAGGATATGTGTGAGTGAGAGGGGATGATGTGCAAATATAATAATTCAGTGTGGTTTTTGTTTTGTTTTGTTTTTAATTTTAGACTGAAAATGTTAGTATTAGCTAAGAAAGAGATAACAGTGGATACAAAGTAAACCATGCACCCCAGACAGACTTGGCCACAAAGAATAAAATTCCATCTCAAACTGCACTCTTCAGGTTGGGGCCTCTTTTTAGGTGTTAGGGGTAACTGCTTCTGAGGCAAGAGGAATGATTTCTCAAAAGCTAGTTTTAACTATGTGAGAAAGAAATGGTAAGGATCAAAGCATAGCATGCTTACTACTATCCCATCTCTCTCAGTCTCATATTGACAATTCCCCAAATACAACTTTAAGTCTTTCTATTGCACAGTAGGGAACTTCCAATGCTCTGATTTACACAACCGATAGTAAACCCAAGAGCACATAGCATCTCTACAACTAGCAGATCCAAGCTGAACAGATAATTTTAGGTGACTCCAAAAAGCACAGAAAAGGTAGGGAACATGTATTTTTTTCAAGTTACTGTGGGGTTTTTCTTGGAACATTTTTTTTTGTTAAGATACCAAGTGTTCTACAAATGCTTAACACTTTATAAACATTGTCAGTCACATTTATTCCAAATCAGAAAGGTGTACTGGGCCACACAGCCTAGGATCTTATCGATGGAGACTTTTCAGTAAGTTGTAAATGCTTGCAGTAGGAAAAGAAAGCATCACTAAAAAAATAATATTGAATTGTCATCATTATTACTTCTAATCAGTTTATATGAAATAAATTATGTAAACGAGCAATGACTTCAACTCAATTTTATAACAGCCTGCATTATATGGTATTATTCATCTCTTCAAAATTCTACTAGTCAGATTTATTTTCAGTCTGACATTGTTTCTAATTCCCTTCTAGTTGAGCTTCAGTAAAAGTGACAACTGATTAACTAGTTTTTGATTTTCAAGAATAATTTACAATTGTAAAGCTAAAATGTTAATACATAGCCAAAGAACAGCTTCTAAACAGTTTTAACTTGCTGTAAGTGCTTCATAAATACTGTAACTCTCACTGTCATTTTAGTGTCCTAGTTCTTTCCTAAACTAAATACATGCCTTAAAGAATTTCATGGGCCACAAATCCAACATTTTCCTAAACCACAGTTGTACCTCCAGAGAGTGTCAGAGCAGAGAGGATTAAAACATTAATTGATTCAATACACATTTTCCACATCTTTTTGCCCCACTTCTAGCATTCTGAAGTGTCCAGAAAATTACACTGATAATAATAGATATACAACACAGGTCCTAATCACTGAGAGTCACACACTGCTCTTGTGACCCTGGATGCCCAATTTTCTTTACATGGTGATTTGATTTAAGTCATGTGGCAAGTGCTAAAGTTTCTTCTGTGGAATGATACAGGAACAGAAGTCATTGCTTGGCATGACTGCATCAAGGAACGTTGCTGACAGCCAGAGGAGATCAAAAGCAGATCAAGTTGCTTAACAAACTATATGTCACTAAGTCAAAGTGGCTAAAGTGAGAATCCTGGAGAGCTGTGAAATCTAGGAGCAACAGATGGAGCCAAACTCACTTGGTTTGTTAGTAAAAAGATCTACCTTATCTTTGGTCTTCTAGCTTTAAGAAAAAAAAAATAGTACTATATAAACTTTACTCTCAGAGTCTATATTATTAAAACAAACAAAAAAAACAACATAAACAAATAAAACAAAACTGAACAATTTGCAAATTTGATATGACATGGTTAGTGTAGATTCCACTACAGTCTACGGGGAATTTTGTATTTTATTATTCACTTTAAGAAAAAAAAAATTCTAAGTTTCTGACAGCTTAATCTTGGAACAGGCACACAACCTGCTTTCTCCCAGTCTTTTTATGCTTTTAATCTGAAATCTTTCTTAGAAAAGAATGTCTCCCTTAACACCTAAAAACTGCAAGGCATACAGCCGATAAAAACTTTAAAATGGCCAGGAGCCTTCACAGTCAAAAGGGAAGAACGCATGATGAGTGATTTTTCTTTTTAAGAAATCAGCATAACAACTCTTTTAATATAAACATAAGCCCAAACTCAGAGCTGCAAAAGAGCATGACAACAAAATTATTTTACAGAACCATAAAGATTATTTATGTCTGCATGTCTCTGTGTATGCTACTGACATGTTTAGATGGAAAAATACAGCATTGCTAGATTGAACAGCTATTGTTATGGTTACAAAACATTTTGATTTTTTTTCCATAATAACCTTCCACTACTTTGTGATATTTTTATTAAATGGCCCCATAATTTCATGAAAGGATCCTTCTGGGATGAAGTTTATCTTGGAATAATGACCATGAAAAGTTTTTAAAGAGAGAAATAAAATATTTTCAGATGCTTTTGTTCCTGGGTGAACAAATAGCCCCTCCCCCCATTGTACTGTGATCTCGCTGTGCATGGTTTGCAGGGTATTTGAAACTAACATGGACAGACCACCCTTAAAGTGGTGATATTGCTTGCATTGATGTTAAGTGCAATTTTCAGTTTTTTAGTGATAATGAGCAAAACAAACACATCCCCCATAAACAATAAAATTCTCTCATGAAATCATCTATCTAATTGCTGATGAAAATAGGTCCAAGGTTAATCATCTCGGTATAGAACTGGAATGCATTCATGTCTTTAAAGCCACAGAACTAGATAGTCAATATTTCACAGAAATCCTCAATACTCACTTTTGCTGATGTCAGAAGCAGAGGATGATATTTAGGTTTTTGTCAGAATTTGTTCAGGGTCTTACAGCTTCTTTCTGCTAAATCATTTAGTACTTGCTACCTCTAGTAACTCATAAGGTTCCAGATGCACTTTAGCAAATCTGGTAGTAAAAAAACTAAATGGAGAGGAAAACCACTTTGTGCTCTATTTTATGAAAGACTGCCATTTCTCACTGAAAGGTTTACAGCTATTAAGCTATTACAATACCCAGAATTTTCAGGGAATACTCGTGCAGTCATAAAAACAATTTGTGATTTAAAAAATTATTTAGGGTGGCACTTTTCTATGGAAAAGAGATAACACAAAGCATTTTGCATCACTCAGGGCTGATAAGAAGTCGTGAATGAGATTGCAGACTGGTATTGAAATTATCACTTCATATCCAGGAGGGGATTCAGAAGGGGGCTGATGCTGTGCCCAAAAAGGTTTGTAACAAAGGGAATAGGGAAAGAGTGATGGTGTCTGCAGTTATTCTTCAGTTTCATTAACTATAGAACAGACTGAATACATAGACTCCAGCCCAAGGGCTGGATTGGAAACAGAAAGAATTCAACTGTAGTCTGATGGCAGAGCAAAGCGTGTAATTTCCATTTTTACAGAACCTCTGCTTTGATCACTGCACACTGTGGATTTATTCCATAAGAGATTTATGCCTGTGTGCAAATTTCAACCTTGGTCTAAATATATCTAACCTTTGGTCTATTTAAAAATATCTTTGATGAACCTGTGAGAAATAACATCATCCCCAATGCAACTTCATAAGCATGTGCTTGAATTCAACTATCTTTTTTTCAGTCAGACTTATGCACCTTTCTTCTCTTTGTGCAAGCTCAGAGAGCAGCCCTTAAATTATCTGAAAGTTGCAGAAATATAGAAATAAGAATTCATGGCTGAACTATGTGGTCCCTGGATTGTTCAGGGCAGCAAATCCAGGATGCTGCAGATCAGTCCTCAGAATTGTTCTAAAGGAACCTTGATGCAACTTTAAATATTACCTCTAAATGTTAAAAATAAATTTTACAACCTCCAAACAGAAAGCTTAATCAGCACAAGAAGTGAAGGTCAGATATAATTTGGTAACTATGTTGCTGGTGTTTTGTTGTGTTTTTGTTTTGTTTTGTTTTGTTTTGTGGGTTTTTTTTTATTTGTTTGGGTTTTTTGTTTATTTGTTGTTGTTTTGGTTTTTTTTAGTAGAGTACCTTCCATTTTAAGTTGTTTACCAAACTATTCCTCAGTCTCTAGATGCATGATATTCAAAAATCAGCAAGGCAACAGAAATATAAAGACCATTTCACTACTTGATTTGAATCCTCTCTCCAAGATTTATCATAATGGTACATAACTGTACAGTCTCATAGAGGCTTCTGGCAAAAATATTGAAGATCATCAATATTAGTCATCCTTTGTGCAAACTACTCTTGCTTAACTTAATAGAATTTGGAACTAAGCACTAAGTTTAAGAAATGTATTATATGTGATGCATGTTCTTTAATAAAGTCCAGAAAATACATCTTATTTTTTGAGTTCATTTAAAGAAATCATTCCACAAGCAGCAGAAAAAATACTTTGCATATTTTTCAGTAAAGTCAGGTTATTTCAGTTGTCTTTAACAATATGCCATATACATTATTTTATCTGTTATTTGGATCTGATTATCAAACTTTTTTTTTTTTTTTATGGACATGGTTAAACACTTTGCAATTCTTTTATGATGAAAGTCTTATTGAAATAAGTTAAATAAATAAATAAATACTGTTTTGTTTGGCTCTGAAACACAAGTTTTAACCTAACTGGTTTTATGTTGTTTATTTTAATAACCTCTTCCACATTTTCTACAAAAAAATATTAATTACTGTTTAAATGGTCATGAAAAAAGCAAATTAAAGAAATAAAACAGTAACCGAGGAGTCAAAAATACTAAAGTATTTTTATACTATCATCTAATCTCTCAAACTGATACAAACAGTAACAGCAGGGATATATTGATAACATATAGTTAGCACTTAACCTAGGTTCAGTACCTCGCAAATCTTTCTTCATTTTCCGGAGATCTTTTTGAAAGTCATCAAACTTCATTTGCGAAGCCTGGAAGAGATCTTGTGGGTCTGGAAGAGGAAAGATGCATTGTTCTTTTCCAGCATCCTAATAAAAACACAAATGAAGAGTTACACAGCACTCATTGCTTTTTTATATTCTAAAAGCACAAAGAATATTTGTGCATATTTCTGCACCTCAGCCAGCAGAAGAGTTAATTTAGTAAGTTATTTTTTCAATTTGAATTTATAAGATCAAAATTAATTCTCACCTCATCAAAATTACGTAAATAGTATGAGACAATGTAAGATAGAAGACTTCTGCTGTTGTCCTGTGTAGGAGAGAATAAAGTTGGTTATATTACTGAAACGTGCTGAAAAAACAAATTCAGAAATGAATGAAATATGTAGTGTCAAGTATTGAAAAGTATTTTGCTGTATTGATGATTTGGTGCCTTAGCTTAAAAAAACAAAACAAACCCCCAAAAAACAAAACAACCCCCCCAAAACCCCAACATCCTGAAATGCCATTTAATTATTAAATAAAATAATAGAAAGACATGTTAGAACATACGTGTAAATCACAACCTGATTTTTTTAAATTTACCTGATTTTAAACTCAACCATTGTATTTTGAAATTTCCCAAGAATGAAAAAAGAATTTGCTTTGGGTTGGTGTATGCAACTTGTTTTGCAACATTCATATATTTTAATAAATATTTAACTATGACAATAACAGAAGTTTAATTAAAGAAATAAAGTTATTTTTTTAAATAAATTTTGGTACTTTTGGTGGTCTTTTGAGGAGCTTTCTCATTGTTTCCCCTCTGTAATCACTGTAATGAAACTTCAGCAAAAGGTCTTGGTTTTTAAGAGTACTTTTGACAGAATGACATCTTCAGTTAGTTTCAGAAAACTATTTTGTAAGATTCTGACTGATCATTAACAAATAAACTGAAGATGTGTCTTACAATTGCAATGATAATGGTCATAATATTTCTAGACAATTATGTACTAAAGAATGTACCACCAACCCAAATTTAGTGTGCCTAAATACTCTACTGACCTGAGAGCTAAAACTGATGATGTATCTAGAGTCAGCCAGAAGGTTCAGATAAAGTAAGGTGCCCTAAACACGTTTCACTAAGGCTTCATTCACAATATCACTCCCTTGGCTTATCAGAGATATCAGCATGCCAGAATGAAGTTTCTCCACCTTGTTACAGGCAAATAGCTAACAGTCTCTCAACTCAGAGTAAACAACAGTCTGCTCACATTACCTAACCTAGCAGCTAAAGAACATATACTTAGTGAGTGACCCAGCAGGGAAACAAACTTTTTCTGTCCTTTTCAGAATAGCAGGTCTTGACAATGACTCATCAGATAGATGTAGAGGTCAATGTCTCCAGAATTATTGCTGCAACTTTTCTCAAACTACTCTCCACATTCAGATGAGTCTTTTCATCATACTCATAGAGACTCAAAGATTATTGTTTCCTTGTAAACAAAGGCAGATATCTGAACACAACGCAAATCAGAATAACCAAGGCCAAAAAGGTGCTGGTAACACACAAGCTCCAGTTTAGCACTGAGCAAGAAACAAGACTACTTATTTTTCTTACTCAAACTACTATACTACACAAAACTTAAATCAACAAGTACTTGCTGTGATTACTCTTTACTTGGGTGGTTCTATGATCCAAGATGAAATGCACACTCTGTAATCATGATGTATATAAAGAACAAATTTTGGGTTATCCCAAATACTCAAGATGCCTATTCAGTCATTCTCAGGAGTGACTTTTTTCTCCTCACAAATATTTTGAATCAGCATCAAATTACAGATAACTTCTTTCACAACTGTTTCTACTTCTGTAATAAACATTTTTAAGTGTAAGGATCATAGTATTGCTTCTAAATACAGGAAAAGCTAGGACTATGCAATGCAACACCAAAAGTCAAACACATATCAGATTAGCAGCTAAGACAATTTAATATAGGGTGGGTTTTTTTGCACAGTAATGAAAAGAAATGGTTCGTTTTCCTATTCTTACTGAAATAGATCCAACTCTAGAAGGGTAATCAGATAAATATAGTAACAAAAGAATTCCTTTTGTCTTGACTTCATAAATTTTACACCATTTACTTGGAAATGGAAACAAAGTAAGTTTCTGAGAATTTAACATTCTCAAACATATGGGAAGTCTAGAATAAGCTTACACTGCTCTTGACATCTTTCAGTTTTGGCAGGATATCTAGTCCAAACCCATCGGCTTGTCCTCGTGTCCTGTTTCCACCATTCATGTAATTTCCAAAGGCAAGAACCAAACCCAGGACTTGCATAACTCCTGGCCCATTTTTCAACATCTACAAAACAGAAAGAGAAACAATTCTTTGTTCAAACGAAATGCCACATTTATGATCAACTATGTTGCTGACAAGCAGATCTGTTGATAATATGTTTAGAAATAATGTTTATTAAAAGCTTCAAATATAGGGAATTAACAAACTTCTCCTGCAACATTAGAATAATTAGAATAATAACAATATGTAATTTCTTGTGAATGGAGAATATTATCTCCAAAATCAGTATTTAGAAAAAAAATAATAGGAAAACTATACAACACTATTAGAGATGACCTGTTGAGAAAAACAAAATAGTAGTTCCTTTACTCATGTGGATATTGTGAATGGTATATTTAGTTTAGGAGAGAATTGTGAAAGAAGTTCATAAAAACCCCACATAGAACAATTAAAAGATTTAATCAAAATAATAAAGATCTATTAAATGGCAAAAAAAGAAATCATATTTCAAATAGTTTTCAGTTATTAAAATACTGATGAAATCTGCATATAAAACAATGGATTTGCTTTCCATGGGACCACAAAATTCCAGTAGTTTCTTCTAGCTAGAGACAACATTGCTATTTCTAACTGATTTTAGATATCAGAGGTATTATTAAGTTGCATACTTCCAAAACCCAAGCAAACACAAGGTGAACTGTACTGGCATTCATTTGGAAAAGAGTGATACAGTCACTATGAAGAGGGAAGATTTTGCTTTAACAAAAGGATAAGGTACACTGTTTTCCAGAGACTGTTATATGTTGATGGCAAGAACACAATATAGTTCAGTATCAAAAGCTAATCTTAAAATTCACTTTGATGTTGAAGTACAATTGTAAAACGTTCCATTCTGCTATCCTTCAGATTTAATGAGTACTTAAAGTAAATAAAGTGAAAACTTTTGAAATATGAGTACAATTTAACAAGATTAAATATCAGAAATTTAGCTCTCAAAGAGCACAACCTACCTCACAGAGTTTCTGTAACAATTCAAGTTTGCGACGGATTGAACAAATGCTTTCTGAAAACGTTGATTGGAACAGGATGCAAAACACACGTTCTGAAAAGTTGGGAATTAGTGAGAGTTCGTAGAGGAACCTATAGGAGTGATTAAAGAAAATATGAGTCACTATTAGTAGGTATAGGGATTTTTATTTAGTTAGTTATTCATTCTTTTTTCGTTGATTGGTTGTTGTTTTGGGGTTTTTTTTTGTATGTGTTTGTTTGTTTTCTTTTCATATAACAACTCTAGATAGTTTACTATATCAGGGAAGGTTTTTTGAAACAAGCAGAACTGGTCTTTCATAAGTATGTTCTTACTGTTCCGGCTTATCCAAAGACTTGGCGTTTTCTTTTTCCTTAGATGCTTTGCTATGCTTTTCTATTTTTTCTAATTCATCAGACTGTGCTCTCTGGAATAAAGAAAACAAAGTAATTAAAAAGTTTTAATTAAAAATGTAAACAGCACAGATAAAGATGCCCATGTAACAAATCATGTTCATAAATTTTTCTTTTCCTTCTAGCATCTGCTTATGGTAAAACTACTTAGTCCATAGAGTGATTTTAAATATAAATACATCTGATGGAAAACAGAACATATTCCAAATAATATTATTGACTACTTGTAATCTGCAAAAGATTTATTCATTCGACCATGCACTGAGACAATAATCTTCATTCCAAATCCCTTTTCATTGGCTGTTTATAAAGTCTTTGGATCAAAGAAAACTCTTCTTGAGTTGTATTTCTCTTTCCAAATCTGCTGGGCTACATTTGAATGCAATCTGATCTTTAAATACATATTTTAAAAATATCTTCATTTTAAACTAAATGAAAATAAGTTTGTATTGTTTATTGAATTCTATTTGGTATTTGGAAAACAATCTGGAACAACAAAAAAAAATAGTTGATTCATAATGGAACTATCATACATACCAGAATACATGAGAACTACTGCATACTTCTTTGGAGTAAAATGATTTTCATTTTTATCTTAATAAGCCAGAACAATTACATGTAAACTGCCTAGTTTCTTGGAGAACCCCATGACACATTGTGTGGTCTTTTCTTCAATATTCCAATCAAAAGAAACAGAGCCTCACTTCTTTCTGGGCTCCGTGCTACAGTGAAATTATTTTTTCCAACTGCAGTGCTGGAAAACGGAATGGCATGGAAAGAAATAAAATTTGAATGGAAATTTCTCCTTCTGACCCTTCTTTTGACATACATAGTGGTTTTCAAAATAGATTCAAAACATGAATCTGTGCAAGAATGAAAAATAATATATCTACCTTTATTCCTTTAAGAAAACGAAACAGACATTTTTTTTAACTTACTTGAAGACAACTGTGGAAAATTATATTGTAACTCCTTAAATAATTACAACGCAAAAGATAGGCTGCATCTACATTCTTTCCTGCATGCTTTTGCAGGATTAGTACAAGTGGTATGGAACTATGTCAAATCATACTGACACGGTTCCATCAGCAATCTGAAACCAGAAAGTCAGGTTTGGACAGTTCTTCTGAGGTTGTTGAACAGCTTTCCATGTGAAAAGGAAGAAGATACTGACATGAAACAGAAAGATGAAGAGATTGTAGAGTCACATATAGCAAAAGAACTTCAGAGTTCCTCTTCAAGAAAGACAGGAAATGACTGCAAGACCATCTGTCTTGAATACTGACCATCCTAATATTTAGCCAGCATTTCTGTGCATCTTCTTTGAGGGTCATCATCACTATTAAATACTCCAAGAATTATTGCAAATAATTTATCACACCTCCTCCCCACCCAAATATACTTTGCTCTTGAGACTAAGAAATTATAAAGGTGGTGGTACCTGTATCACAGATTAACAGAATAATTGATGTTTGAAGGGACTATCAAGATAGTCTAGCTGAACCCTCTTTGCACAAAGCAGAGGCAGCTAAAGCATCTTTCTCTGTATTGTGTCCAGACAGGTTTTGTATATCTCCAAAGGCAGAGACCTCATGACCTCTCTAGCCAGCCTGTTCCAGTGTTTGGACACCATGGCAGTAAAAAAAGTTGTTTCTCTTTTTAAATGGAATTTCTGGTAAATCCCCAATCAGGTATTTGTACATACTACTAAGATCCCCCTGAGCTTTCTTCTCCAGGCTGAACAACCCAACTCTCTCAGCTTCTCCTTGCATGATACATTGTCCAAGCCTTTAAACATTGTCACTGGCCTTCACTAGTCTTGCTCCAATATGTCCACATCTGTTGCACTGGGGACTCCAGAACTGGACACAGCACCCTACCTGTGGTTTCATCAGTGCTCCCCTTGACTTGCTTGATCCTTCCTTGATCTATCTGTACATACTGTATCATGCCTTTCTCAATTAACAAGGGCTAGGCTAAGACCAATCTACCAGGTTTTAATTTTCATTTACTGGCAGTGGTGCATCCATAACTCCTAGTTACCTGAATTCCCTACCCAGTTACCACTTCAGTGTCGGAAAATAAACATGGCAATTCATCCTCAAAGGTACTTTGCTACATGATTGTATCCATTTTAAATCTTAGAAGACTCATCTGGATATGGGGTGAGGACTAGGAAAGACCCAAGTAGCTGGAGAAGTTTCCACTTAAATATTGCAGGTGCTGCTTATGAGAAAGACTGGTTTTTAGGTTTGTATTAGGGAGCAGGTGTAAGTGAGGTATTTTTCACTTCATCTAGAACATTCTTATCCAATGGAGAATTAAAAGTAAAAGAAAGCTTCCAGTTTTTTTCAAATCAGTAAAACCTCTCTTGGCAAAGGATAAAATCCACGTATTTCAGAGATCAGAAGGATGCCAAGAGAGATAGCATTTTTACAGTGGTCCTGTTACCTAGACATTCCTGGCTTTGACATGTAAATGACATGACTTTGTAGGAAGATCTATTTTGTGTATTCAATTTACACATCAAAAAAACTCATGTATTCAATTTACACTTTGAAATAGTAAATGAGGTTTGTTTTTGTAAAAGTAAACAAGTTCTTATACTAACAGTTTTTGAATTTTCTATTGTTTCTGGCCAATCTGTACTGCATATTATCTTCTGTTAAACTGAAAGGTAATAACTTGAAAAATTTCCATAATAGTTAAAGTGGAGAAAATATTTTAGTGAGGAGCATAAAGCTGAATGGTTATTTGTAAATTCTTTAGAATAAACAGCAAGAGGACTCTCTCTTCTGGTCCTCTACACATTTTGAAGTATTAGAGTGCTTATAACAGTAATCTGTTATATACATGCATGTTCAAGCTGTTAATGTTTCTCCACCAAATCCCATGGGCAAAGGTTAGGCAGACACACTCTTCCTTATTTAAACCATTACTCTCAGATTATGTATGCAAAGAAAAAACAACTGGCAAAGATACAAAGGCTAAGTAGGAGTAGGCCTGAGCAAAACTCAAGAGCGATGATTTACACTTAACAAAATTAGGAGGTTCAAGTATATGCAGCAAGTTCAGAATCAAACCTAAGTCACAGTCACTACTTTTGTCTCAGTTACCTACAATTCTGATGTACACACATTTTAAACTATGATAGCAAAGGAATAACGCTGGCACACCTTCTGTATACATACTACTGAAGATTATTTCTCAGAATTTTTACCAGTTAGCTTTACAGTTAATGTTTATCAATTCCATAATTCACAGATGGCTAATAAAAAAACAACTTTTCTATTACTCTCCAACATTTTTGTTGAGAACATATTCAGATATATCTCATAAAAGCCATTAATCTGATTGCATTAGTACCTCTTTGAATGCCACAGCTATTTATTTCCCTTGAATTTTAGATATTCTATAGCAACATAAATGGAACAAAATAGTGTAACATATAAGAATTATATATTAACTGTATCTAAAACCAGACAGCATAAATCTGATAAAAATACTTAGAAATTACTGCAAAAAAAATACACTGCTTAAACTCTTTTCCCACTTTTGCCATAATATTAACTTACACTAAGCTTAGTCTTACCAAAGTTCATAAGGGCAATTTTGCCAATTAATAACATATATCTCATATATCTTACATCTCCTGGTTAGTTTTTGCTTTTTTTGGGGGGGTTGGTTTTTTTGGGGGAGTATTATTATAATTGTTTGTTTGGTCCTGTTTGGTTGGTCGGGCTTTTTCCCGTTTGAGGCGTTTTGTGGTTTGGTTGGTTTTGTTTTTGCTTTTTTTTTTTTTTTCCTTGCAACAGGACTTTATCTCTTGGATCATTTTAAATGTCTGTGAGTTTTAAATATGGGTCTGGATTTTTCTTGGTCAAATTGATTTTCAAAGTTAATGTTTCATATTTCAAAAGCATTGAGTGACTTGTCTAAAGATTATTGTCAAATGTTACTGAAACAACAATGATATACAAAGATACCAGGTCAGTAACAGCTATCATACTCATCTGAAGTTCAGTCATATATGAGAAGTCAGGTTAAACCTGTGGTCTTTGCAAAAAAACCATTAAGACATTGCATTATAATTCCTGTTTGGGTTTGTTTGTTTGTTTTTTTAATTACAAGAAATAATTGAGGAGAATATTTGAACTGTAGTGGCAAGGTGAAGGTATGCAATTCAGACTTCTGTGTGCCTTTTGCGCTTGCAAATGGTATTTTGAGGTCTTTTAAAGATAGCAACAGGGCGGACAATTAACCAGGAGTCACACTGAAAAAAATATATCTTTCATTTTATGGTGTAAAGAAATCTGAAAAGAGAAAATGCACAGATCAAAGATAATCCTTTGATACAGAATCACAGAATGTTAAGGGTTGGAAGGGACCTTCGAAGATCACTGAGCCTAACTCCCCTGCCAGAGCCAGACAAAACTATAGCAGATCATGAAGAAATGCATCCAGACAGGTCTTGAAAGTCTCTAGAGAAGGAGACTCCACAACCTCTCTGGGGAGTCTATTCTAATGCTCTACAACTCTTACAGTATAAAAGGTCTTCCTCATGTTGAGGTGGAACTTCCTGTACTCTGTCTTGAATCTATTAGCCCTTGTACACTTATTTTCACAATACAGTGATGACATATGCAGTAGCCGGCCTGTCTTGTACAATTCTGTAGCTGAAATATCACTATCTCATCTGATAAGAGGCCATCTATTTTCAAAGTAAGCATTCACTTGTTTGCAAATAAGTGAATTTCTCATCACAACTGATATGGCCTAACCATATACAGCAAATTGGAAATTCCACTGAATTTTATCTACCTTTTCCCTCTAATTATAGCTGCTACCTGGAAGCATTGCTATTAGGGAGTAACTGTCCCAAATGTTATTAAGACTCTCATATTAAAATTGTCTAGATCTTAATATGTAGCTTATTATCAACAGATATTTAAACATCTTTTTTTGTAAAGCAAACTGCATAACCATGTGTAAGAACTATGTAACATACAGTGCTGAAGTAACAAAGTCATTCTGACTTGATGCTATAGCACTTAATACTATTAAGTAAATTAATGAGGGCTTGGGTCTTTGGTGGGGTGTGGGCTTCTTTGTTTATAAAAAGTCACTAAAATGTATACAGTAACTTTGTGGTTTAACAAGGCTTTAATTCCTCAGTAAACAGGAATTGAGCCCTCGGGACTACGGCTTTTGAAATTAGGGTGTGTTTAGGTTTGGAGACTGCCCAAATTTCATTCACGTTTAAGAAGGGAAAGCACCACGCCAGACATATGCAATCAGAAAAAAAATGTTTACATTCTGAGGGAAGACTGTAAAACAAATGCTCCCATATGTTCCATGGAGATAAAATAGAAAGGCTGAAAATTAGTACAGTGGTATTTAAATATCCAGCAAAGAATCCAAATCCAATAAATAAAACCTAAAAACTAAAAATTAAGTTAATGGCTACAAAGTAGTTGAATGAGGCAAAGTTATCCCCTTACAACACAGAATGAGGCTGAGAAATAAGGGAGGAGTTAAACACGCCTGGCTCTCTGGTACCACTCATTGTTTATACTTTTTTATTGAACAATAAATATTGCTATAATTGGTGAAGCTACCAAGGGAAGCAAATGCAAGGTCTGATGTATTTTGACTAACACCTGAAAGTAAAACCAGAAAATAAAATTCACTAAAAAAAAATTCTTACAATTCTTTTGGAGAAATCCCTAAAATAATTAACAATTAAAAGCTACAGTTCTACAAATGGAATCATTGCTGCTATTGAATTTTTTTTTTTAATTGAACAGCATTGTTATATTTGTGGAGTTATGAAGTGAAGCCATGAAATGAAGCCAAAGACTTGGAGTGTTAGGGTCTGATACCTATTGACCAAAGACTGCCTCACCCATGAAGAAAGAAAAAAAAGAAAAAAAGAGTGAAACCAAATTTCTGTTTAGTCATTTAGAAGATGATAATGTTACTTATATAAAAAATTATGCACTATATAAAAGACATAATGACAAAAAATACAATTAAATGCTTATTATTTTAATTGATTCGGGGAAAAGAAAAATCTACTTCAAAATAGAACACATACTACAAGCTTTCTGAATGTTAGTTATGCAAATCAAAAGTACCTTCACATGGACCTACAGTATTCCTACACTATATGGACTTCCTCTGATTACTCACATTCTCATACAAGGCTTGAAGGGTCTCTAGGTCAACCACAGAGTTGTCCAGGTTCACAACAGCTATAAAAAAAGACAAAAGAAAAAAGAAATAGTTGTCAGGATGATAATCCATCTCTGAAAGAAAGACTGAGCCCAACACTCAGTTTTTATGACCTACTGGTCATACAGCTTAAAGGGTTTATCTTTATTAATGCCTTAAATAGTGCCATTCCTAAGACTATGGGCTAGAAACCTGGTAGAGCCAGGTGTCAAGTGTTAAAGAATTCATCTCCCTCCCCCCAAACACACAAACATTATCCCACGAGTATGGCCATAGCCAGAGATCAGAGATAAGCTTCACATCAGACTTTCATGGTCCAGCTGAAAGCATTATAAAAATCTGTAAATCTGCACCACACACACACACACTCATGCACAACAAAGCTCATTCTTGTCACTAGTTGGCTTCAGTATTAAACTGATTAATCCGTAAATCAGCCAGTTAACTTCAAAACACCTGACAAGGGTCAAGTCTTCCATGCACCAATTGACACAGATACAAAATATGCCTTTCCTGTTTCCAACCAGTTCCGAAGCCACACACATACTGTATTTTTATAATGTCAAAAAGCCAGTTCAACAGCACAGAGAGACTGATTTCCATCTATCTAACCTGGACAACAGCAACAACAAAAATCATTAAGAGGGGCACACTAACAGTTCATGAGGCTTAGGAAAAGTTTGTACAAGCTAATGAAAAATTCTCTGATAATACAAAGAATTATTTTTAAAGTAGTGCTTTACAGTCTTCCTCTTACATATTTTTGCAAGCTCACTGACCATTTACTTAAAAAGTCGGATAAATCCAAATTTCCTCATCCAGACTTTATACCTTGAAAGAAGTTTAGAAGGTGGCATTAGAACATATGTGATGATAATGAATAATTTATCACACTACACCATTTTTTCCCCCTATTTCTTACTTCATAATTTTTTACCCTTTTTTCTAATGGGCTGTGTGTGTAGGTGCATTTGTAAATTAAGTCAAATAATCCCCTAGCAAGATTAATCTACAAATTGTAACATTGATCAGTGATAGAAAGCCTGAACTAGGTTATTTTATGTCCTATAAATCCATGCCCTTAACTGTTACAAAGAAATTCTGTGTATACACCTAAAGGCTACAGACAATACAATTTAAGCTCATGTGTTTCTGATTGCTCTAAAGCATTTTAGAGATACCACTCTAAGTCTGGGACTCATCACATTTCTCCTTTCCAGGCCTGAGACATAGTTTTAGTTACAGTATAAGAAAATTATAAACAAAGAAGTGTGGATCTTGATTAAACTAAGCAGACTACACTGTCTCTCTAAGCAGAGCATGAAGCTAAATTTTCAGATTGAAACAGAAAATAATCCAAAAATTCTTTAATTTTCAGATTTCTTCCCTCTCCCATCTCCAACACTCCCCCCCACCCCTTTTTTCCTTGCCAGAAAGCAGGAGAATGTTAAAGATAATGTCAATGTAATAGCTAACCATTCACAAAGCAATATGTTTGGGTTTGTTGGTTTTTTTTTTTTTTGTTTGTTTTGGTTTTTTTTTGTTTGTTTGTTTTGTTTTTTGTTCTGGGGGAGGGAGCACATGAAAAAATCTGCTACTGATTATATGGCATATTTTGGAACTCCGCCCCTCCAGTCCCAAGTGTAATAATTGTTGCAACAGAGAATTAAAGATGCCCTCTAAACAAGGTACTGTAGTATATGTTGTATTTAATAATCACTGTTGCTCAACAGAACCATCTGCATACTTAAAAATATGCCAATTTGCCTCATAGAACTGGAGACTAAAATTAACATGCAAATAGAAAGTGGGTCTAAATTGCTTTGAGAGCTCTAAGAAGACACATATGTCAAAGACTATATAAAGCCAGCTTTATTAAACCCAGGATATATTATGAAATTCTGTATTAGCCCTACATTTCAGCGTTCTTATGCTTAGGCAATATTTTCATATATGAACACACTCACAACCCTTCAGCTATTTATTTTAAGTTGTGGCTTCCTTCTTCCTATTCCACCCCCCATCCCCTTTCTTCCAGACACCGTCTACTTCTGCAGTAAGAAATATGACATAAGTTCCTGCTCTGACTTTTGCTCAATGTTAAGATCACCCACGGATTACTCAGGGAGCAATAGAACACTTTTGTTTGAATGCTTGCAGGAGATAAGAGAACGCCTGGCAAACACAATGGTGCCAGGTCTGTGTACTTTCAACAAAACAGGTATGCAGAAGAGTGTACATACTTCAGGGAGTTGCTTAAAACAAATCAGTCTGAGACAAGGATTTGGAGAAATTAGATCCTAGTATATATGTTTCAAATCTCATCCTCCCAAGACAAATACATTTCTATATATTTTATCTAAGGATGCATATGTTCATAACAGTGTTCACTATAGGTTTGCTCCCCCTACTCAGAGGAATCAGGAAATTAGTATCTGTTCCTTGGAGGTATTGCATCATCATCATGCAGAACATGATAATTGGAAAAATAAATCATGACTGTTACATATTTAATTCCATTATCTAGACAATTTGAACTGATAAAAACAATGTTTACTAACTTACTAGCTCCCTTCCTAAAATCAGCATGATTACACAAATATCTAACTGAAGGATTCAATATGTGGTGGCAAATAATAATAATAGAAAATACAAATATTAATTTCTTCATATGAAAATATTCTGAACTATGCTACAGTTCCAGTATATTTTGATACAAACATCTGGAGAAGGGTTACTAATAGTCCTGCTGTAGCTGGATATTTTCACCCATATCACTATTTCAAAAAGTAATTTTTTGTTTCATAGCTGACATTTCCATTTCCTGTTCTTGAGTAGTATGAAGCAATCTTTAATAACCAGTGCATCATCCAGCCTTTCTGATACATTCATAAGACAGCAGAGAAGAGTACCTGTTGTTTTTTACTCTAACAGAAACAACTTTCTTTTAATCATATCAGATTCAGACATTTAGTTTCTACGTTCAAGATTTCATAGTTCTATTTTATTGCATTCCTATTGCCACTGCTGTCAATAAAGCCAGCACCAGTTTCAAGCAATAATACCATTAAGTAATTTTATGTACATATACACATTTCTATGTCTATATGCACATAAATAGATACAATTAAATTAAATCTGAACCAAGTATGTCCAGATACACACACAAATAGGTACAGCTAAAAGGAAAAGGAACTACGAACCAATGACTTCAAATTATTATTTTTTTTCCAAGCAAACACTGCTTAAGGGATGACTACAGAAAATCCATCCAGCAAAAGAATGGGCTGAAGAGTAATAGCAAGGGGTTGCTTGACACTATAAAGGACAGAGGACCAGAAAGATATTTCAAAGGATTTGTAGCCAAAATAAAGGCTTCAGGAATCTTTTGTTGGTCTTAAACTTTCCTGATGTTCTCATTGTTTCAATAACAATCTCCATGGGAATTTAAACTGTTGTCTTTCTTATGCAACTGCAGAATATAGAAGTTTTAACAGAATGGAAGAGTTTTCCCTCCATTCTGTATTTCTACAATATAAATTGAATTATTTTTTTTTTTTTTTAAATATAAATATAAAAATGTAAACTTATTATAACAAAGCCAATTTAGGTACTTTTTAAAACTAGAAGGGTAATAAAATATATGCAGAAAGACAAAGACTTACTATTCTTAGTAATATCAATTAATTTGCACATCTGATTAGGCACGGTAGAATATACTTCATCTGACAGGAGGGTAATATTGCTGCTAAAAAAAGTCAAATTAGTGTAAAGCACACAACTATATTCAGAGGTATATTAGAACTCTGAGTGCAGATGGATCTTCTCCCATTTACATAGAAAGCAATTCAGAACACAGACACAATTGAAAACAAACCAACAAACCCCAACATCAAACAAAACAACCCCAACATCAAACAAACAAACCCTAACATCAAACCCCAACAACAAACAAACAAACCCCAACAACAAACGAAAAAACAAGCAAAAACACACACAAAGAAACAAACTAAAAAAATCCATCCCAACGAGTAATCACCACCCATATGTCCTTAGGGTAACACAATATGTAACCCATCCATTAATGAGATCAAAGTTTTTGCCAGCAAATATAGTCCTGAAGAAGAAATGAATGAGAAAACCCCAGCAGGAAGTTGCAGGATGCTGTGTATTCTCAGGAAGACTATGAAAGGATGCCGCTGTAATTTCTTTTTATTGTAAAACAGATGAATACTGTTCATTATTCATCTGTCTATGAACCTGTGAACTACCAGCTACTACTAAAAACTTCTAGGCAATATAGAGAAAGCAAACTTAAACTTGCCCGAGGCTATGAATTTAAATCCACCAACAGCTTCCTACAGCTACTCAGTGATTTGAAACTTTATTCTGTTTGCAAGTCCCAAACCCTGGAATTAACTTTTAAATGAAGCAGCAAAAATTAAAAATTTCCCACTGAGTAGAATTTCTGGAAGAAAAAGAATTAACAGTACAATCCTTTGGATCCAACTTTTGTTTCCTAAAACTTTCACTAGCACAAATTCCCTTATGGGTGACTTTCAGAAGACTAGTATTCAGTCCAAATTTTGGTCTTATGTCATCCTTTTCCTCAGGGCAGGTTTCAAATCAAGTTCTGTTTCTCTGGCCTTTCCAAGTGTGCTTCCTAAGCTGTTCTGTCTCAGGACTCCATCTAAAAGTGAGTGTCCTCCTCTTCAGACATCCTAGAAGCACTGCTGTCTCTGCAAAAACTGACCAAGCAGTTTCCAAATCCTACTTGACTGATAACAGCTTACAGTTTAACTCCTCTGAAGGAAGCAGATGAAGCAAAGCCACCTCAAATTTGCAAAAGGAATTTTGTCCTTCAGTCCTGCTGTACTCAAATCCATGCTTCAGGGAGACAAAAAGACCCTAAAAAAGCCAAAACCAAAACAAAACAAACACCAGAAAAAAACCCAAACAAATAAAAAAAAAACCCAAAACAACAAAACCCCACAAAACAAAACAAAAAACCCACCACCCTCCCAAGTTCTTCATGCTGACTTCTATGACAATTGACTTCCCCATGACTCCAAAAACCAAGCAGTGTCACTCCTTCACACCTCTGTTTCTTCCCTTTCACATCTGCTCTCATTTTTCAGAAGAACACCAAGAGAATTTTCAAGACTTCACATCTCTGTCAAATGGCAGCAACAGACAGTCGCTTCAGCAAATGACAAAGGCAGACTTATTCTTCACTGAATGAAGGATGTCCTACTCCTGCAGTAATCACATTACACTTATTGTACAGGTCTGTGTGGGGCAGACATTTGGGGGTTTCACAGCTGTTCAGCCCATCATGTGACTCTAACATGCAAGATTAAAGGATACTGAGAGGTTATAACTTCCACAGTAATCTTTCCTAGGTTCTATTTCCAGATAACTTTGCCCAATGTTGACAATTAAACCCTCTATCCTCCAGGAATACTACTGTAAACTGAAGTGGGAAAGAAACAGAAAATGAGTCTACCAGTCTTACAAGAAAAAAGACTTTGTTGTTATTAAGAACCTGTATTTATCTTACATAAAAAACATAAGCTTTATATAACTAACATATAAAAATTACTACAACATTTTGAGGCACAACTGTAGCATTAAAAAACATTCAACGTTCTAAAATGTTTTCAAGAAAATGTACTAGAAAATTTGATGAGACATTCATTTTCAAATATCTAAAAAGGACTTGTGGAAGAAAAAAAAAGGCACATGAGCAGATGAATAGGTCAAATGTGTCACATTGTATGCTCTTCTGTGAATGGTTATTTCTGAGTTAATTAAAAAAAAAAAATAGCTGCTCCAAGAATAATGTATGGGGAGTAAATTTCAAATGGTCAAAACCTGACATCATTAGAAGACTAACAGACTGGCAAAACCTTAAGCAGTGAAAAATTCTGATAAAAGTAACAATCTGATAAAAGTCAGACAGTATATAGCCTAATCATCTTATAAAATGTTTCTGACAACAGGTTAGAGAAAAAGAGCAAATAAATGTGTTTGTCCATTGAATACATAATGGAAATGTTCACTGACAGATGTCTTTGGAAGAAAATGCAAGAACAGAACACATGCAAACACAAGCAAATGAGAAAAAAAGTCAGTGTAGGCAATTTCATCAGGTTCCCTAGAAAGACTGACAGCTGAACTGCTCATTTCAGGAGTAGGAGAAAAAAAGTCTGCCTCAATGGTCTCATCAACAAAAGAGCCAAGAGAGCCTTAGAAGAACATTAAAGTGCAGTGGATTCCTTTGCTGCTATAAAGATTATAGTATGATGCACTGATTCCTTTGCTGCTATAAAGATTATTCTATCAAACTACTTGCAAATTAAACCCAGATTTAAATTCAACTTAACATTTATATTTAAAAATCAATGAAACTGCAAATTTACAGTCTTTTATTGGTTATATAGTAACCCCACGACTTCAAAAATTGCTATGATACGCCTTTTTTTTTCCTCCATGTGAGCTTATTGCTGTCATTTGTCTAACACAGGCCTACAGCACAAGGTCATGGGTTTTCTCTGTGATACTTTCAACAGTTTGACAACTACAGCTATTCTTTTGCGATTCTTCTTTATCTCCAGTAATAGGAATGTGAATTTCCTAATGCAGAAAGTTAAATCAAAAATGTCCCTCTCTAAAATAAATGTTATGTTTACATAAATATGGAAAATACACTGGTAGAATCAAAAGTCCCTATGCTAATGGAAGCTGCAGCAAAAAATGCAAGGATCATGACTGTATAATTTCTAAGGTTTTTCAGAAAATAAATGAAATAAAAGAATTTTTAAACAGGAGCATATGGACTTGCACAACATGCAGAAAAAAGACCCTGTTGATAATGGGTATGTAGGGGATGGATGCACTGTGTAGATTTAGCATAAATAAAAACAAGTTCATATTATTACCTAGCTATTTGCCCTCACTACCTTTGTGATGTTTTAGCAAATACTTCTCAGGATACCTTCTCAGGATGAAAATTTTAAGTGTACAAAACACAATGGAGACTGGATCTTCAACACAAGTACATAAGGCATGGATCAGTGGCAAGAAAAAGCAATCAGAACTGGTTGCACGCAGTTTTTGTGTGGCAGTAATTCACCTTGATCTAAATCTTGTGTAGGAAACAAGAACTGTATACAACATTTCCAAGCAGAAGCCATGGGTTAAGATTAGCTGTTGCTTCAAATAGTTTTTAAAGGATTTTCAATTTTTAAATACCTTCAAGAACATGAGCTCACATATCTTGGAAGCAAAAATATTCATTTGCAAAACTTGAAGTGACAGAAGTAGGAGACTTCATCTCTTCAATATCACTTTTGTACTGATTCTTGTCTTATAAAAATGATTCATTTTTTTAGAAATTTGTCCTTAGCATTTATATTCCCTAACATTGTATTCATAATATATAGTGACAAAATTGTCAATCAATAGCTTTTTTTACGTATGTATAAATATTTATACACACAACAATATATGAGAATAAATTCTATAAATAGCTATACACAGTTATCACAAATAGTTAGATTACATACATTTCAAACAATTGCCTACTATGTTAAGGACAGCAGTTACTGATTATGTGAAGTCTAACTTCATACACCTATACAGTTTGTTTATAAAAAGCGCACAAGTTCAGTTCTTAGAGAACAAATATATTTTGTTTGACTCAGTATGTCGCCTTCTTGTCTAGGCAGGGAAAAAAAAATAATGGAGACCAATGCTGTAATCCTTTCAGAATAAAATGTTTAAATACAAACATGATTGCCATTGTAGACTGTTTAATTTAGCGAGATTGTATTTCAGTTCTGGTTTTGAGAGGTTTGCTGATTTGACTATAGAGAGTACTTTAATGCTTATCTTAATTGTTTAGATAAGATTTGTTTGAATTTGGCAGGTGAAAAAAACATGGGTGTGGGATATAGGATGGCTGAGAAAAGACTGGCATTTTATCAGTATATGCTTATTTTAAACTGTAGTGCAGAAAGGAGCAAACAGTCTCAATGAACCTGCCAGGATCTGCTTTTTGATGAGTGAGTTCGAAGAGCAAGGTTGACTGGCAGGATTCAAGATTTTCAACAAATTGGAAAAGATTGCCACGGTAATTCCCAAAATGCTACATAAGGCTTAGCATAGTACACAAATGCACATTAAGTTTTAAAAAATTTAAAATTGTGCTTTATGCTTATCATAGGTATTTTTGTTCTCTAAACAAACTTTTTGTCCTTTTAGCGTTCAAGAACAAAATTTTATATTAAAATTAATCACTGGCCTGTGAATATATTTTAGGTGTAAGAAATTCTGTTATAGAAAATAGAATTACTACTATAAAACAACCCCACAACCCAATGTTATTTGCTTTTACTGCAATATCTGCTTGTACTAAGCTTTTTCACTTTCTGGTCAAGGTCATATAACATGCCACAGGCATTCCATTTAAAGGATCTCAAAAGGAAACTTGTCATACCTATCAACTGTATCACTTTAGGTGGGGAGACTACTAGAACAGGATATCCAAGGAACATATTTTTGTTATGTTTACATGACAGTATTTATTTATGGTGTACATTATAAAAACAAACTACACTAACACATCCGCTGCAAGACACATATGCAGTAGATCTGACATTGTGTACCAAGCTGTCTGCAAACAGATATGATTCATAGCTTTGTATTCATGAGTCAAGAAAATAAATTCTGCGTTTCCTGTGTATTAGTGTTTGACCTTTCTTTTAGATCCACACAGTCTCTAACACTTTTCAATTTTTATTTCAATGACATTATGTCCCAGAGTTCCACAGGCTAATTTTGATACTAGACATGGTGAAACCATGGCAGTCAAAGGATGTGGTCAAGTCAAACTTTGCCTAACAAGGTAGCATCTCTTTCTAACTTCTTCCAGCTGCACTCGGTAAGACTTGTTTGGAATAGAAACAAGCCTTCAAACCAAATGAGACTTATTTACATGGGGAGATTTTCAGAATTCAAATTCGATGGCTTTTTAATTTAATTTCACCTTACCTATTTGCATTAGAGTAGCTCAAAGTAAACAAAGTCATGGCTAACTCTGAGAAGTCCAGTCCATAAGCAAACAGACAAGTTTTTTGTTTCATGCTTTAGGGAGGTCGTTCAAAACGATAAAGGTAAAATGCAAGAAGATGAGGAAGAGATTTAACTGCAATCATGTAGTAGTTCACTGGCAAAGATGAAACCTAGGTTTAAAGTAGAGCAAAGTCAAGAATAAGTTTAGGTTAAAATTATTGCAACTGTTGGAATAATAATTTATTGCTTATTCTAACAGCATAATCATTTGAATGACACTAACTTTTTCATATGGGATCATTCAACTATTTGGCTTATGCTGATCCTGAGCAGTTCTTAACAACTCCCAGTCTTTCCATGTTCCTTATACCCATCCTATTCTTTGATCATTATTCTTATCTACCATTGAATATCTTGATTATATTTTGCTTTGAGATGAAGTGACCATAAACCATCCCTCATAATAATGATATGCCAGTTTTATACAGTTGCAGAGTACTCTGTATATTTATTTGATAAAGTTAGCAGGGTAGATACCAAACATAGATTTAAAAATAAATATATATATATTCTATACATTAGGCAGCTAGCTTAGGATCTTAGCTTTTGTGTTCTCAATTTATGCACGGTTAATGGACCTCCAGGTGTGTCCAGTTGGCAGTTTAGAATACATATGTGCATACACTTTGGAAGTCAATACTAAATAACTGCCTAACTCATAGATCTGAAAATGTAATGGCTCATGAAACACTACCAGAAAGAAGAGTAACTCAGGCTTCTATAGGAATTATCTCTCAGCTTACTAGAACTAAATATCTTTACCAACACCTTAAAGTAAAAAATTAAAATACTTACTGACCCCTAGTGAAGTCCATGTGTCAATACTAATGGGAAACCTATTCTTTCCCAAGCAAAGTGAAACTCAAAGAACTGTCTTTGTAACCATGATCCATGACTAACATAACACTCCTTGTGTCTCAAGGAGTGACTAGAAGACAAAACAATCTTTGGACTAGAGCTATAGCTGATGAAACATCAAAAAGACTAACAAAGGAAATAGCAAAATAACTTCAAGAACTTGTCTTTCTGTTGAAATGCATGATCTCTTTAGCTTATATGGAAGAAAGTTAAGAAGCACCCTGATTACAGTTCTTTGCATAAGTGCATGAGAACGTACAAAGTAGATGGCTCTGTAATTTTGCAGACCAAAAGCAGGAAACAATGAAGGATGTCTGCAAGTTATTCTGACAAACTCACTATGGAAAGAATATCTTAAGTGCTAAAAGTGAGGGAGATTAACTTTCTGAACAATGTTTCATGAGATACATTGACCCCTCCATCACAAAGTACTTGTATGAAATCCTCGTCTCACCAAAGTCAACAGCAAAACTATCAGTGACTTCAAAGAAAGCAAAAGGTTGAAGAGGTTAGACTTTCAGCTGGAAGTCAAGATCATTTATAGTGCTAAAAAGTTTGTACTTATACAGACTAAAAGCTTAAGGCAGAAATTAGCGGGCAATATTACATGACTTGCTTATTTAGCAGCCAGTCTAAATGTTTAGAATCCCATTTCTAAAAATCTAGAGTTGAGTTGCGTGTTTGTCCTTTGCAGAGGTTCCTCTGAAGTACTCTTCCAGTCTTCTGTAACATCAACAAGCCTAAATCATTTTATATGGATTACAGTGAATGCTGCTACCTTTTGAGGATTTCCAACAGAAAGTACTGCAAGTTCTCTTAGACTTGAAGACATGCATGATCTTTCAGAAACAAGTTTTCCTGATTTATGGTTCCAGCTAGTTGTGTATGATGGTATCAGTATCCATAGTAGGAGAGCCAGCTCGAAAACACTACATGGAAACATACAGGGATTCTGAAATGAGGCAAAGCAAGTCCACATTAACTATAACTGCTGTACAGTCAACTGTTGCAGTCGCAAGTCAAAATACATATTTTCTTGCTCAAGAATTACAAACACACAACATTTGAGAGGTTTCATTTCAAAAGCACGTTTCCCTTTCCCTCTGTCAGATCACTGAAATAAAAAGATGTACTCTCAATTTATTCTCCAAATGAAATTAAATTTTTTTTTTGGCACAGCAGAGATCATCTTAGATGTAGCCTGGCATTTTACATGTCAGGCCAGCCTGATGTCTGGATAAACATCAGGGATTTCATCATACTAATACACATTAAGCCTTTCACCAAATATTCTGAAGTTACAGTATTAAAGAGCTACAGATGCTAAGAAAATGATGTAATGGTCTTGTGATATTTAGCCCACGTTCTAAGTGTGGTGGGATTATGAAAATAATGCAAAAAGATTTTTGGCTAAGTGGATGACAGATGACACAGCTTTACTAATTCAAATAACAATACCATGATAACTAAGGGCAGAAGGATGCATGCTTAGGGTTTAAGTTCTATCTTTTTTTCATGCTCCAAAGTGTTTCTCAAAAGCTGGTATTAGTAATCTGGGAAAATAAAGCCTAGGACTGCAACAAAATCAAATTCCTGGATATGTGGTATACCAAACCCATATACATTCTAAGGAAAAAAAAGAAAAAGTTATTTGGAGTCACCTATGTGTATTTATTTCAGTGTCATGACTGCATTTGGCCTACTGAGGACTTTAAGATTACAAGAGGCAGTCTATATTGCTTCAGTTCAATGCCATTGAGCTGTGTTTTGTGTCCAGGGTAGCTAAAGCAACTGCATCTTCACTAAAACCAGAAAATGCATTACACTAAAATAGAATCTAACACCTACTGCTTGAAGCGGTTTCCTGTGGAAGAGCAGAACAAGCGAAATAGCCTTGATCTTTCATCATTTAGGAAACATGACAGAAAGAGAGAAAGAAGAGAAAAAAGGAGAAACCCAGATACGTCATGAAGCAACAGGTAAAGGAAGGACAACATAATGGTTCCTGAATGAGAAACAGTGGGCTCCAGACTGTTCCACAATTTTTTGTAGTAGAAAGCCTAGTAGAAACCCCTAATTTTCACCACATTGTTTCTTACCCTACCTACCATGGACGACGGATGGATACAGAAAATATATCACTGTCCCATCTTTGCATCATCCTTTCTCTTTCTTACACTCAGCCTACTTTTCAGAAGAGGCTCTCCACCGGCTGAGAAACCTATCGGGAATGACCGCCTCAGTCATTCAGCGGGGCGAGGCCACAAGGGCCGAGCGGGCACTCTGCCCGCCCCAGCCTGCGCGATGGGGACCGGCTCCCGGGAGAGCGCCCGATCGTGAGCAGCTGCGCGGGCCGCTGTTGCCACCTGCTGCTGGAAGTGGGGACGCGGGGCTGGCCGGGGACGCGGGCCCTCACCTGGAAGGGATAGAGGAAGAAAAGCAGTGTGGCGGAGAGGTTGGGCACCCAGGTGTCAGCACAGGGAGATGAGTCAGAAAAATGACCCAGAGGAGAGCTCAGCAGACAAAGTCCAGGCAGCGTATGCATTAAGTTCCGTAACAGCTTCCTGGCATCTAACATTTGTCATGGAAAAATTTGGATTTATTGATGGATTTAATGGCTGTTCCAAATGTAACGGGGGATAATCAGTGAAACACTAATCATATAAGATTGTAAAAGGTGTCATAATTGGTTACTGCAGATACATGGCAACAAATACTGAAGGAAGTATGAGTCAGATAAAGCAATCAGATGTAACAGATCTGCCACATTCCCTATTGAGGGAGTTCATGCTTAAACAGGAAAACTCTAGTTAGTAGCCTATTACAGATCATTCAACAAACAATATTGATAATGATTTCTAAATGGTAAAAGCTGTAAGATGAAGGAAAATATGATGGCAGAACATTTAATCTGTTAAATATATTTGAAACATCATGCAGAGTCTATATTTTAGGGTATTACAAATATTTCTCAAAGCAGGCAGAAATACCAAAAGAGGAGAAGCAACACTTGATTTACTTCCAAATGATGTACAAAACAGCTGGAGACACCATAACAGTCTTAAATCAGATTTCTTTATAGGACTGGGGAAAAAGATTTTTAAAAATAACACCATCAAATTAGACTTTACAAGGAGGAATTACATTGAAGTGACAAACTAGTTTAAAGAGTAAAAAGCTTGGAGTTCAGAAGGAAATTTCCAGATGCTACATTAGAGGTTTAGAGAAAAAAAAACCATAAACTGTAAAATTCAAAAGCACCCTTGATTTCCCTAGTCTTTTCACAGCCCCAGTATTCCTACTCCTCAAAATCATACACATGATTAAACATAAGAGCACAGGAGACACCTGTAAATAAGAGATGCTCTCAAAAAGCAGAAATTATCCAAAGAAAACAGGAAAACAAAAAAGGTCTCAAATTCTGTGCAACTTGGACAAGAACAAAAAGATCTAAACACAACTTGTCAAATGTGTAAAGTTACCAATAAAACTGCTTTCAAATACATCAGATGTATGAAGCCTGACAGGATACAGTTGAGCATGCAGATAACCTGGCTGTAAAAAGAGTGCAAAAGAAAGAGATTCAGAAAAGGTTAAAGTATTTGTGTAAGTATTCATAATCACAGGAAAGGTCAGATTGATTCTCAGACAAATTCTATACTTTGAGTGATACACCATCTCAAACTGAACAACTTTCAGAACACACAAACTCAAATTTTAAGAGTATTCTTGAGATGATGCTGGAAACTACAAACCAGTCAGCATGACTTCTGTGCCTGGAAAATGTCTATGTAATATACAGAATATCAAATGTTCCATGTCAATACAGGCAAAGTAGGTGAAATAAAAAGAACCCAAACTGTAAAAACACTGTGATGGAAACAAAATTAGCAACTACTGCACCCAAAAAGACACTCAGATTTTTGCATACCTCTCTGAAAAAATATTCTCAATAATTAGCAACAGTTTAAGGGCAAACAGAATGTCAGTAACAATACAGAAAAACTAGAGCATGGAAGAGAAGAAGATGCGATACCACAGCATAGTCACATGGCACACACGAACCTTGAAAGTAGTGTACAGAGCCAGTCATCGCGTATGCTAAGAGAAGAAAATGAACTGTGGATCATGGAGTGGTGACAAGGAAAAGTGAAAATAACTAAATTACATTTATGAACATCTTTCCAAACAAACTTTTCAATTAGGAGAAAGATACTGCAAAAAGACAAAATAAAGATGTATAAAAATTACAGAACAAGCAGCTAGGCAGCTAGTGCCACTCATCTCATGTTTGGGGGTGCATGTGTATTCCGAGTTGTTGGTTTATTTTAGGTTGGATTTCTTTTGTTTTGTGTGTTTTGGGTTTTATTTTATTTTATTTTGTGTGTGTTTTGCTGTGGGGTTTTTTATGGTTATCTACACAGAAGATCAAATACTGAGCTAGGCATCTCCATTTGATCAAATATAGCATACAGTCTTAATCACTTCATTAAAAGAGGAATAATAAAAAAATTTCTAAAAATAGGTAAACAGAATTTAAAAAAAAAAACACCCAACATCTTAAGTTGTACTAAATCCTTATTTTAACTACCTTACATTTACATTGGCTTTTAACAGTTATGCATGTGTAACTGGTGTTAATAGTTTATACAATTTTTTGTGTCCGTACAATTGTATTAAAATCTAACACCCATGTACAAATAAGAAACTAATTGTTGTGGCAAACATCCTTTTCTTCTAAACCTTTCAACTTAATGAAGAAAATGTGCAAATCTTGTTGGAAGGCCTTAGTCAATTAATAAACCTTTCTTAATTCTCATAGTGCTAAAATCTCTGTGTGGTTTAACAATGTATGAAGGTATGACCACTGGAAAATACTTCTATGGAAAAGACACCAGGTGTTCTTTTTCTCTCACCACTCATTTTTCCCATGGTATTAGTGCTAAAAACATACATTTTGTCACTTTATGCTTAGAATGTTGTAATCGCCCCTCATATGAGTGACTACATGGCACATTAAAATCAATACTGTTATTTCTCATTTTTTTCTTTTTTCTCTTGGGAGAACAGAACTTCTCCGAAACTTTTCTCCAAAGTTAATCAAACTTCCAAGAAAAAAAAATAATCTGTTTCAAACTGAAACAGCAAACAAACAATGCAGTTACTGTTTCTTACAAAACTTCTCTATTAAATTACATTCATATGTTCTTAACAACAACAAAAATCTTTAATTATCCAAACTATCCAATGTGGCTGTAATTAGTTGCTGCCAATTCATATGTTGTGAAAAAAACCTCAATATTATTTTCCTTATTTTAAAAAAAAACCTAACTTCTTAAAAATGTATTTTACATTATAGAAAAATAGTTTCATTCTCTAACTTTATGTTTAATTGTAAATCGTAAAGTATGTATCACATTAAACATTTGGTTCCTTTCTTAGTGATATGAGTATTTCTGTCTTTCCTATCTTGATGTGTTGCATGCATACTAAAAGAAAATGATAACCAATGTCATATTTTTTAACAACTGCTGCTGTTGTTTTATTGGCATCTGGTCACTGTCAACTAAGCTGCAGGATTTGAGGCATGCTTTCAATACTCAGGACTAGCTTTAGGGCCTTCACCCACAGGTTTATGCCACATCCATTAGAAACCCCACCTGTATCCAAGGACCTTTATTGTCCTTCCTCTATAGCTGCCTCTGTCAGGGGTGGCTAGAAAAGGGTTCCAGAATCACTTCCTGTTGCTCAGTACAGAACACTGTGGGCATACTAATGGCATGAAAGCAATAGAAACATTTGCAGCAACACATACGTATGGCACTCTAATTTAATTCTAGTCTGTCTTTTATAAAAAAGTAATTGCAAGTATTCCATTGTTTTCCTTACCAATAATTTCACAATAGGAGATTGTAAAGCAATCATAAGCAAAAAACCCTATAAGCTTGCAACCTAACAGCAGGCATAACATAGTGAATATGGTAGCATAAAGCTAAGAAGAAATAGAGGAGGAAGACTGAGGATTATGGTGTGAAGTTTTGAGGAAGTACTAGCTTGCAGGACAGAAAAATGCTGAACTAACCAATATTTCCTCGGTGGGGTCTTAGAAGAATCTAAACATATGGTGGAAAGGCTATCAGAGGGGAAGATTAAGACAATATTCTATGGTTTTAGGCACAATATGTGGTTAAGAAAAAAAATATGTATAGAATTTCAGTTCTCAATTAATAAGCCAGAATTTATTGCACTGACTGAAATCACTTAATGGATCATTCCTTTATTAAAGAAATACAGCCTTGCCACCTAAGGGGTGGGGGTGTGAAATCTAGATATTTACTTCTCTCCAGGATTTTTCATAACTTAAATGGACAGAAAGAACGATTTTAGACAGCTGGTTTACCTTCCAGTATAACATCCAAAGAACTTGATCCAACCATGTTCTGTCTTCATAACTTGTTTAAACACTAATGTGTCTTTTGGGAAGATACCCATCCTCAACATATATATTTCAATATTATGAGTTTCAAATTATTATGGTTATACACATACATTGTTATTAGGATAAATAATGCTCAAATCACCTCTCGACCTTCCATAAATTAAACTAATAATGAGTCATATTTTCCAGATGCTGAGTCATTCTTTCCTTATTGCTTGCCATTTAACGCATATCTTGGACCTATGACCGTTGAGACTATGTGATACTTCAATGTGTGAAGAATTCCCACACAGAACATTTAAATAATTCAGCATAAGAGACATTTTATGCTCCTTCTCCAGGGAAATAAGTCAGCTAACCTTTCTCAAAGTCTCTCATAGCTCATCATTTCTAAGTGTCAGTGTGAGCAGCCAAGAAAACAAACCCAAGATTTTTGTCATGCTCCTTTGTCACTAATAGCCCAATACTAAAGAATAAACATTTATTTTGCCTATTAACATTTAAAATATGTTCAGTTCCTCCTGCACATCTGTCTTGAACTCAGGGCTCAAGTTCTGTCTGTTCTAAGTTGTATTTCTGTTAGCAGAGCAAACCACCACAAACACAATTTTAGGTAAAATAACCTAAATTTCAGATTAAAAATTTGAGCTTCATCAGCTGTTAGGTGAATCTGTGTGCACTTTCCATAAATATTTTTCCTAAGATATTCTTTTATATAACCTCCTTTCCTAGTATCCACTGACCAACACCTTAAGGGCTGTGATAAAAAGAGTCTTTGTCATCCATATGTGTTTGGGGTTTTTTTTGTGTGTCTGTGTTTTGTTTTATTTTCCAATTATCACAGTGGGACAGGTAGCTCCATCAAATTCTATAAACTAATAGCATCTTGGAGTTGGGGGGGGGAGGAAGGAGGGAAGGGCTGAGAATGACTTCTTAAGTGAGGATATGAGAAAGGCAGTCCAAAATTCAGAGGCAGAAATCACCAAACTACTTCTTCAACAGAGCCAGGGCAAACACAAGATGCTACACAAAACCTTGCAGAAATATAGTTGAGTTGCATCCATGTCAGAGGTAACACAGTGCCTGAAATTACAAACCCTCTTCAGAGAAAGTTGCTGAATTGCAAAAGGTTACAAGCAACTTCAAAAGACAAAGAATTGCATATGCTATTTTTTTGCCAGAGTTTTACTTCCAACATTTACAGGTCACGTTCAGAGTAAGATAATTTTGATGAACAAAAGATTCATTTCCATTTTCAAATTAAATACTAGATATAAATCTGACTGTGTAGTAAATGTAATATATATATGTATGAAATATAAAATTTCTTTTTCTTATTTTTTTCCTTCTGTTTTCAATACACACAGACATACAGAGAAACACAGAAAAACATTCGTTCCTGTTCTTACTAAATTGTTAACAGTGATAAAAGCTTAATCACAAAAGAAGATACATTGTATCTTTATAAGCAAGGGGATTTGGAAAAACTGACAACCATGTTCTCTGCAAGTTACAATTTCAGTTGTTACAATTCATGTGCTGACGGACAACTTCATTAAAAGAGATTTTATTTAAGGTTCATGGTCCGTAAACTCAGACACATGCAAATATGCATTCACATAGAGGTGGTTCATCATAGATTACCACAGGCAGTTAACTGAAAACTTGCTGGATCTCTAATTTAAACACATGTTGCATGTCTGAAAAGAAAAAAAACATCCAGCAGACTAGTGCTAAAATCAAAGTCTTTTCTCTAGATAGGAAATTTGAGGTATAAAGGACAGGAAGAAAAAAAAAAAAAAAAAGAATGCCAAACAGGCCCTTTCTCAGGCTTTGGCTGTATCACACAGACAAATGCAGCTATATTTCCAGTGGGAATGTAGTAGTGGATAAAGGATATTTGTGGTATAGCGAAATAAAAAAAGCAAGCAAAATGCCTGGATGAAGTGCTTTGCAAAGTAGATAGATGATTGTAAAAACTAGGCATCAATAAAACCTTGTGTGAAACCAGAGAAACCATGAGGACTCATTTTCATACTAATAGAGAAATTGCACTGCAACTAAAGACATCAACATTTCTTACAGTTCTAGACTAGACTGCATGAAATAGCTGGGATTTCTGTTAGCAATTAGAATCTACTAAAAAAACCCAAACCCATAACAAAACAAAAATCAGTCTGCCCCACTTTAAAGCACTACTAGAAAGATGCACTAGAGCTCAGTACAAATGTGCTTCTATTATTACAACTACCCTTCCATGCCATAAAACTATTTTAAAAGCAGCCAGAGTTTGGGAGTTTGTCTTACTAAAACCATTTCATTCGGGAGCAATACTACAAGCAGACACAAGGATATCCTCATCATCAGAGAAAGCTATTTACCATATATTACAATATTCTGAGATGCTCCATTAAATACCATTTGATCACACTTGTATGAAAAAGTACCTAAGTGTTCAATATTAGTTAAAAATATCTTAGTTTCCAAAACAATATTTCATAAAGGATTATTTCTTGCAAACAGTATTTCACCATTGTTGTGTATCTTAAAAATAACAAAACAACAATAAAAAAAATAAAAATCAAAACCCAACATAAAAAAAATACAAAAAAAATAAACACAAACAAAATTTTACAAGACATTAAATACAACATCTGTCCAGGTTTCAAGTTATTTTAAGCTCTCCGGTTAAACACAAATATAAATTAAAACTTGAAATCCCATATTAATTCACCTAATCACCTCAATTAGATGAATTTATACCCAGCACAATTGGTTTCCCTTCTGTTCTCATAACATTTTGAAATTTGGCTAAACCATTAGAAAAATAACTCACAATAGCAAGCAAATCAAGAAATGGACTGAATATGAATACCACACTGCACTGAAATTTCCTCTCGCTTTCTGGATGCTTTTCTATGGGCAGTAAAAAAAAAAAAACAAAACCAAAAAACAAACCCACCCCAAAATACCAAAAAACCCCACCACCATTTTTTCTGCAATTTGCACAAACACCACATAAAACAGATAGGTTTATATGTTACATAGGCAATGTTTACAAAAAAGACTGTAAAGAAAGTTGTCTAGTAACACAAAACAATGTGGGGGGGGAGGGGAAGGGAGGGAGTTTATTTGACTGACTTTCAAATTTATGAAAAAACATTGCTTGTATTGCACCAAGACACAGGTAAATATACATGTCACTGTACATTAAACATGGCAAAACCTCAGGACCACCACTAAAACCCTGGGCCAAGGACCAAAGAACACTGAACTATTTTTAATCTTTTTTTGGTTGCAGTTACTGTCACTTAACATGAACAAATAAAGATGTAAATGTAACAACTGCCTATAGACACTCTTTAAATTTTTGACAGCACCTTCTGTTACTGCATTCAAATTGCAGCAGATAAACCAGTAAGCTATAAAACTAAAAAAAA
>VWZY01011231.1:649536-661317 GCA_013399075.1 Chloroceryle aenea | reverse complement strand
ATAGCTTGTGATTTTATAATTTTTCCATGGGCTCTATGGTTAGATCACTAAGAGAATTCTGAATGGAGTGCCTGATAACAGAAATACTTATTGGTGGGATCTCTCCACCCTTTTCCATGCTCCCACCATCTAAATTTCCTTCCTGCTCCTCACCACTTTTCCTCCGTGCCTATTTTATATCCTTAAAAAAAAAAAAAAAATCAAACACGCACTAAACATTTTTAAAACCAAACTCTCCCAACCATTTCTACAAATTTGCCCATCAGAAAAAAGTTCTTTCATGTTTGTTCAAACAGTTCTGCAAAACAGGAGACGAAGAGCACTATTAAAGCCCCCTTTGCAAAGACATTTGGCTTCCTAAAACAACTATTGAAAGAGGAATATACAAAATCTGCACACAGCTCTTAGATGATCATGTGCACTTAATATTGTAATAGGATAAAGGTTAAGCATAATATTGTTTGACCCCTTCAACTACTGACATTCATGCCATGTTATTGTTAGTGTTGCATGTTAAGCAAGCAAATTTTCAATGAACTTGTGTTGGCTTTACCACAGACACAGATGTTAGGCGGACTCCTTTGTTCATAAGGTTCTCATTATTAACTGAAACCAAGCTGAATATTTGACTGAAGGAAAGGACCATATCATTGTTTTCAGATTTTTCTCTATGACTTAACTGAACTACATCTGCCAGCTTTGGAAATACCAAGTACTTCTTGGCGCCAGTACTGGCGCCTTGCTCTATGACTACCATCTTAAGTGCTTCAGCTTGAGGAAGTCTAGTAACAATCAAAACAGTTTAATAAAAACTTAAAACTGTGATTAAGGGTTACTCACTAGCTGAGAGAGTGCTCTGAAATTTGTTCTATTTATGAATAATTTCAGAAAATAAGTAAATCATAGTAAACTGAATGCATGGCTATGCATATGTAACCTAGAAAGTTCACAAGGTGTTTTTGTGATTTATGAAGTCTGTGTTATACTCAAACCCACATTTATTTAATAGATAGGCTGGCACTTCACAGGATAATTCAGTCTGCTTCATATCTAACTAAAGCCTTTGGGAAGCATAAAGGATGCTCTGAATATAAATGCAATTCCACTTTTCACCTTTTTGCACTACTGTCTCTTAGCATAAATGGAAAGTATTGCATTGCCCCAAAAGAAATCCCTTTATAAAGATTCTGTTGAAGATGAAAGAACTTCACAGTTTGTGCTAACCTATATATAGTAACTATTTTATATAGCAAATCAATTAAGTATTATAATTCACTTTTCTGGATCAAAGTGTCACTATTTTTATGTCACTTAGATAACCAATGCCAAATAGATGGCAAAACAGATGGCAAATCTGCACTCTTATCTCCTACAGAGGACAAGGGAATATGTTACTAGAAGGGGAAAATAAATTCCAGAACAAGCTCTTTTGAGAATAAGAGAGTGTAAAAAGGCCTCTTATTAATTAAAAGATATAAATAGTTAGCATTTCCAGATCATTAATCATGTGACCTGAACTAGAATCAACAATACATATTTCACTTACCATGCTGAATATCTTTCATATCTAAGTGAAGGCTAGACATTAATATTCCAACAGCTTGAGATCTTTTGTTACTTAACAACTTGACAACCTGTCAAAAGAAATCCAACTATTAGTATTAGTCTGCAGGAAAACGTGCAAGATATTTCACATTACTAATAACAAATTCAAGAAACAGTACCTTGTAGTCCATATACACATCTAAAAGATAATACTTTTATTATTTTTTAAGTTTGCTTCTGCTGCATAAGTCCATCAAAAGTGTGAAAAGAGTAATTAACTTCATCACCTAGTTGAGTCTTAATCCTAAAAGTGTCACCATAGAAGTTCTATTAGACGTCCTTCTTCTTTAGGATGCTCTTTCAACTTCACACTGATGTTACTAAGTGCATGAAACAGGCTGTCATATAAAAAAAATTCTAACTGTGTCTATCTTGGAATTGCTTTGTTTTCCAAACCCACACAATGATTTCCATCTTTGATGTAAGCTAAAACTGTGAGAATTTGTATTTTATTTGAATGTTTGACGTAGTAGGCGCCAATATGAATTTTATCTTAAAAGCAAAATAACTGCATACATATTGGGATTTTCTTTGATCACTTTTAGGGATTACAAAAGCTCTCAAAGCTTTTTTAGTTTTAAGTAAACAAAAAAATAAAAATCAAGCCATCAAAATATCTTGCTTTAGGGGGGTTAAAGTTAGTCACTAAAATACATTTTTGTACTTCCTTGCTTTGCAAGCACAAAAGCAGCATGTAATTCATAGACTGTCCTCCACAAGGCTCTAAACTTTTTGAGTTCAACTTTCTGTAAATTTGATATCATTTGTATGAGAAGCAAGTAATAACAGAATAGGACCCTTATCTGTACAATGACATGATTCTCAGTGAACTACTTTTCAATACAGGGCTACAGACATTATGTAGATGGCAGAGGTTAATACTCAGGTTGCTAAATTTTACACTGTACTAAACCCACCAAAGAAACAAGACTCTGTTCTCGGTACTGTCTCACTTCTAATAGTGTCAGCACCCTTATACTACTGTATTCACTTCAAATTGTGAAATCGTTGTCTCTACCACCCATCAGCAATCTGAAGCTCAGAGAGCAATCACAATTAGGTCCACAAACACAGCAAGGAGAGCAATACTAGACAAAAAAGAACTAAATAAGCTATATTATGATGCAAGCTAGAGCATGATTTCATAGGGAGCATGATTCCTGCCAATGCTATAGTATCAGAATTAGTGGCCTAGTAAATCCCTCCAAGACCAGTGCTGTAAAAGGAATCTGGCCTAAAAGTTAAAAGGAAAAAGAACCTGTTTTTTTTCCTGAAAATGAGCTAATGAACAAGAGAATAATTATTTACTGAATGCCACATTTGGCTTGTGATCAGAACGAGAGATTAAAAAAAACATAACAACAAAAAAAACAATGTCTCTGTAAATAAATAAGCTGTCTTTGCTGATGAAATTCTGAACCACAACATTGAAACAGTACTGAAGAGCATGACTCTCAAGTGAATGGGTGCAGAACAGCAACAGATAAAGCATTTTTATATAGCAGCTACCAGTTTTGTCTGGCTTTATTTAAAATGTAGGTTTTATGTCAACTTTTGTACTAATCTCTATTATGCATTTCATTCCCATTTCAGTCAGTTTCATGAATACTATAGTTTCCTCCAAAAGAAAGGCTATAACAATAAAACACTAACTCAGAAAATATGAATATTAGCATAAATGCCTAAAGCAATTCCCACATTTAAAAATAAAACAATAAAATAAATCAGCTGCATAGCCTGGGCCTACAGGCTACAGACAAGTGACGCCATTTAAAGGCGGAACAACAAAAGTTTGATAAATCCAATCTCTACAAGATCTAAAGCCTCAGACACAATACACAGCTCTTTTTTAGTTTGGATTCTGGAACTCTGCTTTAAGCAAATAACAAAAATAAAAATAAAAAAAATAAAATAAAAAGGAAGCTAGAGATATTATCTGCAGCCTGCAGTCTAGGACAAACTTTCTAATTGTTGAGTGGTCCTCATTGTTAAGCAGTAAACAAACTACATGCCAAATTTGTTCATGATTGTTTAACACAAGCAAAAACAGTCAAAGAGATATTTAGTGAAAGGTAATGCAAGACACATGTTTGGAGTACCCCGAAGCACATATACGAAGAATCCCTTTCCCCAGAATAATATTTAGTTAATGCATGGAATTTTGCAATGATTCTTGCTCTCTGCTCCTGATTTTGATTGCCAGCTTTAAGCAGAATTATCCCAAGGCTCTTACTGGTTAAGAAAAACTACTATATGTTACAAAAAGTCACATGCAGGAAACTCCACTGTACAAAGGCTTATAGCTTTTAACTATTGCAGAGAGACTGCAGAAACCTCAAAGTGCCAAACAAGATAGTAAGGGACAGAGTCAGGGCAATAATACAGCCACCTTCTCATTAGACTTTGGGACAACAGATCTTTTCTGTCAATTCAAGTGTATTCCAATTTTACAACTGGCAAACATAGAATTGGATCCATCATATCTTTCATATGCATATCCTTGTCTTCTTACAGATATAACAGAGTAATATTATGCTCTTATAAGTGGGGATTTTTGTGTGTGCAGTTTGTTTGGGTTTTTTAAACATGAATATAGAAGCAACCTCTGGCTAGCAACTGCAATTGGGAGAGTGGAATCAGAGACTACTTCAAGTTGTGAGGCCATTTTGGTATAATAGGAGATCAAATATTCCTACATAATACTTAGGAAAAGAAAACCAAAGCCCCAACACACAGTCCTGGCTGTCCAACAGCATATCTGCACTGATAGCACATAATTATTTAACAGAACTCATAAAAAAACAATCATAAAGTGTAATTCTGAGCACATTTATCACGTGCAAACTAACTGGTTACTTTCCTTACAAAAGATTGTCAATCTTTAAGGAGACACACAAGGTGTATACAGTAGTGTGTTCCTCAACAGGAGGCAGAAAAACAATAAAATGTTTCTTAATAAATAATAACAACAGTATTCTAACTTTAAGGACTGGAGTAGGGGATGGAACTAAATAGCAAAGGTTACATCCTTCAGTTTAAAGATAGGTCACAAGGATTTTATTTTTCCATACTTAAAGCTCCTCTTAGAGACTTTAGCTCATTGTTATGTACCACAATTATAGTTATTCCTTCTTCCATCAGCTAAAGGACTGAGGTACCTCAGGTATACCTGAGGTATTTGAAAGGTGTAGAACTATTTGTTATGGAAATACGAGATTGCCAGCATCTCTGGAAGATGTCTGTAACTAAGATGTCTCACCTTGACAGTGTAAGTCACAGTAGGAACTGTACACAGCCCAAGGTGACAGCTATCTTTTGGTTGGGATTCCGGACCAACATAACATTTTTTAGATATACAGCTTTCAGTCTTGCAGAACAACTGCAGCTCACTCACTTCTACACAAAGCCCATTTTTCTCTTTATTTGAACAAACTTTCAGTTAGACTGTCCCCTGCAAAGTTCTTCCAGAGCATAGAAAAACACAACGAGGCAACTGTCAGACAAGTCAGCTTCTCTGGTTAAGAAAAAAAGAAAGAAACAACTTTCTTGCCAGTATACAATCTGTAAGCAACAGCAGCATCTAAAAAGGTCATTACATCAGCAGAACCTTTCAGTACTAGTAAGAATAGATAAGCAAAACAGACAAGGTCCATGGAGCTCTTAAGTCACAAAATAAGCTTGTAAGATGGTCAGATGTCATATGCCAAGCTCATCTGTTTGCAGGAAGGAAATAAGAATGATAAATATAAGTGGTTAATACAGGATATCAACCTGGAAAGCCTGTACAGGCTTGATATATAGAGGGAGTCAGGTAAAACAGCAGCAAAGAGAAGCCTGTAGATAGTTATAAAACAGATAACATAATAACAAAACATGCAATAAGCCACATAGAGAAGAGAATGAGAGATGAAAAACAGAGATTATATTCATACATCATCTCACAAAAGAAATTGTTCTTACAAACCAAATAAGTAAGATATTATTTAACTTAATAAATAATGTAATTACATTATTATTTGCTTGCAGAAATAAATACAATGCACCTGTCAAGTCTTCTAAAATGTCTGTCTGTCAAGGCAGTAGAACCCCAAGTGTATCTCTGAAGAGTACACAAAATTGCAGCAAACGGTTGTGCTGCTGACAGAGGTAATAGATGAATAAGTGTGGATACAGGAAGCTCCTGAAGACAGTGATTCCACTGTTTGCAGAGGATATAAACTCCTCTTTCAGAAAATTATTTTCCACTTTATGTCATTCTTTGTTAATAAATAAACATTAATAAACTTTTATCTGTTACGTCAATATGGCATTTACCTCATTTAACAATTTATACTAATTTTATGTGCATTTTATTTCAAGAGGTATTCCATTACTTCAGCCTCTTTATGTTCCTCTTAAAAACTCAAAATTACTGAAATCATTAGCTAAACAGTTTTATTGATACATCTTGTTTGTATCTAAGGCTTTTGAAACAGAATGAAACTTCTGTAACATTTATTTTCTGAGGTGGAAGGACGAGATTAAAATCTTAATGTCAATAGATTAATAGTAGACTTCACTTATGAGAGTATCTTTACCATTTTTATTTCTTTTACATGATAGATTATAAACACATGGTCTGTTCTTGAAAAGTTAATTGCAGTTACATGTATATTATTTTCCAAAAATACAGTTAGACAACTATCAGTAAGGCTTCTATTATGACTGTTCAAAAGAAAGTAATCTCTGCAAGTCATCTCACCCCCTTCTGTATATTTCTTACACTGACAGTGATAACAAGATTTCCTGATTATGCACCATTTTTCTACTGAACCCATTCAGTACACACTGGCCAATGTTCACCATGTAAGTACATTTTTATAATACTGCATTTACTATCATTCTTGAGTATGTGGTCTTAATCATCAGACTATCCTTTTCCTTCCTGTTTCCCTAATTAGATGGTTTTAAGTGCTGCAACAACCGATAAAAGCATTTCATACTCTGGCAACATCTTCATTTCCTAAGTAGACAAGACACTCCAAGAGTGAGCTTTCACCCTTTGTTTGGGTGAAACACCACAGGTTTAATGAGATCAGCTATTTGCTGAAAGAAACACCCAGGTCAAGAATACCCCAGGCTCACAAGTTTTTGACAGAAATTACTTTAGACAGAATAAGAAGGGACATAGAATCAGATCTATTATGCTTTATATTGCCACCTGTCAGATCTTCTCAGTTCTTCCTCCTTAGTTACTCATTTTAATCTTCCTTTGCCTCTCCCCTCTTGACCCCTGTTTTCCAACCTGCCAGTACAAGGTGATGAAAAAAATCCTCAGAATCATACTATACATATATACACACTATATATAAATCTCTCTCCTGATAAACAGGAACTGAGATATAGCCTGTAGCATGGCAAAATTTAAGAAACCCTTTACATCACTAACAAGACTTATATCTAATAACATTTTCCATATTTCAAGTCTATGAAACTATGTGGACATAGGCAAAGCCAGACTTTGTTTCCTTTCTTAACAGTGGGAAATTAAAGGACACACACAATGTGGGGAGAAAAAACCCAAACCAATTCAACAAAATTCACTGCCTAAAGAGCTGAATATTGGCAACAGGGATTTATAATAAAAGCCAGACACTTTAATAGGTAGCAATAGCAGCCCCACCTATAATATAGCCCATAAAATACTTTCTTTGAAGATTTAGTAGGTATTCTCACTGAGTGAGCCTGCACACATTTACAGCAGCTGAGAATTTGACATGTATGTATTAACACAGCAAAATAAAACCCAAGTTCTACCATAGCACCAAATGACAGAAAGTAGGAATAAAATCAGCTACATTCACAAATATTAAAGCTTCATTTTTTCTCTTTCTTTATAGCTCTGACTTTTGTTTTAATGTGGCCTTCAGTTATTGATAGATGTAATATTGATCTCTTTTTTTAAGTATTATTGATTTATACTGTATTAAGGTATTTGCAGATAATCATGCCAAGGAAAAAACAGTTAGAACCAGTACTTGGGTAGGATGAAATTAACTCAGTTGTTAACTCCAAAAATCCCAAAACAACCCACAACAAAATAGATAAATTTACCTCTTAATAAGAGATAACCATTTGGAAATAATTATATCGTGTATATATGTACATACACAAGCAAACATATGCATATACGCTATGGCATATGTATAAATAGCTTTGTGTGCAAAACAGCAGCATACTCCAAAATAATTAATGTTTCACCCACTACAGCATCCCAAAACCATCAAATCTTTCTTCAGATCAGCTAGAATTTTCCTCCACCCTGCCATGTGACCTCCTCTGTAAATACATTTTTATTTCAGGTTACAATAAAAACATTGTTTTATTAAAATCAGATGTTAAAATAAAATATTATAGCCATTTGAAAGTTATTTGGGCATTTTTTCTTGACTGCTATTTCCAATGTAGCTAATACTTTATATCCAACCCATCTAAGCAATACACCCACTCAGAACACCCGTACATCAGTGCAAGGTGGAAAACCAATTGCCAGATTAGAGCATTTCTGGGCAGCAGCAGAGTAAGTTTTGTGGGGTCCTGGTTCTGTTCTGTACAATGCTCCTCCATAACTAAACAGGTGACAGAACACATCTGCTTTGCATAACATGTCCCTGTAAAGAACACTACAGAAAGACTGTTTGTAAGATCTTTACAGCACCCGTAACTATCAGAGAAACCATGTAAGTCAATAATCACTTAAACAGCACTTGGTGCTTCCTGTAAGAACATAGTTGTGGAATTATATCCATGCTTTCCCCAGATAACTGTTTCTCCTGCTAACTACTGATGGACTTCATTATCCAAGTGTTTACTGCAGTATAAATGAAGCAAAATTCCAAAATGAAGGCCTGCATTCCAAGCTGCTGAGAGGGTGTACACAGACTATATCTGTAAAGCTGTTCTACTTCTGTTGTATCATGTCAATACTACAAATTTAGGTGGCCCACAGGATTGTTTGTTCTAGATGACAGCACCTATGTAGATTACCTTAAACTTCCGATTGGAGATTCCTGGGATAAACAACAGTTCTTTTCAAAGAAATTAAGATCAGTCATTTTCATTTAGTTTTATGTACACTGTATGCATTTATTGATAATGTATCTTAATTTCTGGTATTGCAAGAAAAATAAATACTCTTAGTATTAAAATCCACATCTAATGTTTATTCATAATTGCTGTCTGAAACCACTGTTTACATTACAGTTGGGATGTCTACTCTGTTTAGAAGTTTGCATCACCAAACCTCATGAAATGCGAATGCACTAACAGTTGATAGGCATAAGCATCACTCCTGTTTTTACTTAGAGATCTATCACACTAATTCAGTTGAGAATAACCATTAAAAGTTTTTGTTTTGTTTTGTTTTTTTTGTTTGTTTGTTTGTTTTTATTAGAAGGAGGGAAGAAGAGTAAAGCTTTTGCTCTTTACAGATTTACTGCTGGACTTCAAGGTAGTAGCAGCACTGTTACCTTTCCTCCTATCCCAGCTGGTATGGCACAAAGATATGTGGTGAACAAACACATGAGTGTGGTTGCACTATCCTTCCCATCCTTCCAGGAAAATGTTTTATCCAACACCTTGGGATAATCACCCCAACTTCACTACCATTCGTTGCCTACAGCTGGTTGCCTGCCTGCAGGTTTATACTGCTGACCAGTGTGTTTGTAAGGGTAAGATCTCTAAAACTACTGGGTGGAGAGGTAATATTCAAATAAAAGATCTGCTGCATGGAGATTTTGAAGTCTCCTGCTGTATGTCCAATATGGAAAACAAAAAATCTTGTATAGTGTTAACCCATATGTTAGAAGATGATGCCTAATCTTGAATTAAGTACAGGAATGTGAAGACAGAACAGGATTCTACATAAGAACATTCTTCTCCATAACCTGAAATATTAACTGCAAATTAGTTATCACCACAATCGAATTTTCACACTGACACCAAGAAGATTACAGCTCTCTATTCACATAAACATTCAGATTCAATTCTCTTTCCCATGGTTTTAAACTACTGCATTAAAGATACACTTTCTATTTTAATTTTATTGTACATCACTTCTTCTCAAGAAACCAGTTTGATTATTGTGGGATTTTTCCCAAGTGTGCTTATAATTTCTTGAATGCATAAACTTCATATTCACTATATATATTTATATATACATATATACACACATAGATATGAACACAACACAAAATAGAACTGTTATGATTGGTATAACATTAAGACTTAGATTTTTACACGTTTTTTCTATGAAGTCATGATAATTCATATGTGACTATTTCATTTATCAAACTAAGCAGAATAATTTAGATACTCCTTCCATATGTGCAGTTAAAAGCATCATATAAGCAGCTAATTATTTTAGCTCTATTTTGTTAATTTTAAAGTGGTTAAAGCAAATAAATTTAAGAAAATATCTAGTTTAAGAGTAATTTATAAAAAACAAAACTTTTACTCCTTAACACATAGAGCTTTGAAACCCATCCTAGATTTTATGTATCTATATAGTGTATATACAGAAACAATTTCAGATCAGACAAAATTGATCTTAGCTGCATGCAAAAATCTGTTTTTATGTAAAAAACGGCCTAGAAAAGACCTGAAATGAGTACTCACTTGTTTAGTCTTTGTTTTTGTAATGGTGTCCGAAATGGGTTTCTTCCTCTCTTTAACAGCTGTTTTAGAAAACAGTTCTTCAAACTCATGATAATCTATGGAAGGCTCTTCAATTTTTTCCCACACAAGTGAAGCACTAGAATCTCTAAAGTTAAGCAAAAGACCTATGTAGGGCAATGTCAAACTAGATGAGGTCATAAATGGAGGAATGAAGAAAATAAAATATCAGCAATTGAAAAGTTGTTGCCTAATTTCTCCTAGCAGCATTTTGGTAAGAAATGCTGTAGATTCTCCACAACATTTTTTGTTCACACACAGTGAAAGTCAGGCTCATTTATATCCACCCCCTTTACATACATTGGAATAGAAATAGGCTGTATATAGGTTATAAAACTTAAAGACATGAACACAAAGAGAAGCAGAAATAGAGTTATTTGCAAACCACTTGTCTGACAGTGACAAGAACTTAAAAAAAAAAAAGAAGAAATTAATCATTAAATAACAGCAGAAGGGTTTTACAATCAGTGCTTAGAGACATAAAGAAAAGATTAATAAGGAAACTTCATGACAAAGAATGATATTTTACAAATAAGCAAAAAGCATCAACAACCAAAACAAAGTGTATGAAAGTCTTATCAAAGTAAGAGCTACCAGAATAGTTTTATGCTGACATGCAAATAAATCATGAGTGTATAAGGTGAAAAAACCCCAAAATTATGTCACTGGGGAAAGGAAAAAGGAGGATAAAATGTTCTCAGCATACATTCATCTAGAGGGAAGACACTACCCAAACTTGCAAGCTGCTCCAGAGAGAGACCAAAGCTATCTTGAAAGTTGAGGTGAAGTACAAATACAACACCTTGCAATCCATTTTACAGAATGCTTAGTGGCACACAGTCACCCCCAGGTATCTGATCAGTACCTGCTTTGTAACCACAAAGGACTGCTGAAAACAGTACCCTCAAAGAGCTTTCACATGCAAATAGCATTACTCAGAGCTTGATGGCTTTGAAAAAAACAGGCCCTACATTTACATATCCAACTACAATTAAAACCCTGTTTGCACTGGGGTTCTTTCAAAGACCTGCCTAGTTGTAAATAAAAGACTTTAGCTCATAACATGTGATACTGTCAGGATAGTCATAAAGTGAAAACACCACTCACGTCACAACTCCATGACTTACCTTTTACTGTGGAGCTGAATTCTTGTCCAGTAAAGAGGCTTCATAGGCCGAGAAGGCTCTATCACATGTTTCCTGCTGCCTTTCTCCTGATTCATTCCCATTGCAAATAAACCAGATGGTAATGGAGGAGGAAGAAACCCGTAGCCCTGTGGGATTGCTGGATGGGTGCTGCTTTGGGTTGGCACTGGAAGGGGTGGCACTCCTCCAGGCAAAGGTGGTGGGGCTGGAGGTGGCACCCCCAACCCAGGCAAAGGAGGTGGTGGTGGAGGAGCACCAGCACCAGGCAAAGGTGGTGGAGGAGGTGGAGGGGGGACACCTGCACCAGGCAGAGGTGGTG
>VWZY01011231.1:577493-643403 GCA_013399075.1 Chloroceryle aenea | reverse complement strand
CCCAAAGGCCCCCCCCCCCCCCAAAAAAAAAAAAAACAACGCAACAAAACTTATTGTAATTAAAGTCGTTCAAATAAACAAACATAGGATCAGCATGGAACATGGACCTTTGAAGACAGATGCATGCATTATAAATGTCAACTTGTAAAACTGGAAGTCAGCAGAAAACTGCTTTGTCCAGATTCAGTTTCTTGAAGCTTCTGTTTCTGAATACTTCGAATTCCTTATGCCTGGGCTAAGTTCATTTCAGAGAATAAGATCCCAATTCTTTACAGTTGTCATTTTAGAAAGTAATAAAAAAATAAATAAATCAAAACCCAACTTGATAACAACAAAGACTGAAAGAGTATTCTTTCTATAAGTTGTCTCTCAACTAGATGAAATTTAAAGTTCTTAACTACATTTAAAATCTCTTAACTAGATGAAATTTTAAGTTCTGATACAACAGGAACCTCAGAAGAATTTTTGCATACTACAGACATGACAAAATAAAATCTCATAGAATTATTGACAATCCAAGGAACTACGGAGCAGTCAAATATAATTACTATCTTTCAGAATATTACTTTTAGCCCACACAAATCTCATTTTTCAGACTGATCACCCATGAAGTTTTAGATCTTTATTTAAAACAAACAAACTGCCAAAAAAACCAAAACCACAAACAAACAAAATAAACCCCCTCAAGTCTTAAAGCTTTCTCTCCTAGTCTATATGGAACATCATTATTAGAGAAGCAAGAAACAATACAGAAGTAAACAATAAAGACTTAAAAGTCTTTCCCCTCCACATAGCTTCATTTAGCTCAGAAACTGGTTAAATTGTTCTGTCACTCATCCAGTTCAAAACAAGTATGTAGATGAGAACAGGCATAGAAAGAAAAGAGAAAGTACTAGTAAAAAAAAAAATTAAACTTTCTTAATTGTAAATATAACCTTATTTTGCATTTTTCTACTGCTTTTTTAGGTGTTGTGCTGTTTATCACAAAGGGACTTCTAGAGTAGAATTACATGCACTTGGGGTTTCATCAGATCAAGAGATAGCTAAAACCTAGCCAGCTATGCCAGCAATTCAGCAGGCAACAGGTACCTTAAGAACCACAGATTTCCTTAAAAGTTGGGATAAAAACGGTTCTGGATTTATTTTCTGCTTTATATTTGACTGTTTTTTGAAACTCCTATCACATAATGAATCACTTCCTTTCTTCTATGACCTGCATTTGTCCTAAAGTATTTTAACTATGAGCCTAAAAGATTTGGTAGTTTTAGCCCATGTATCCAGGCCAAGGCAACCATCCATCTTACTCTGTTAGAACACAAAATGTGGTATACCTTGAATGTTACTACATTGGCATACTAGACAATGGAGTTGAACCTTTTCACACAAGGCCTTTTCTTGATCTTTTAAAATTCAACTTGAGATTGACAAGCAGCCTGGAAAGTAGTCAGTATATAAACTACCTCAACTCTATTATTATTTCTGTGTTCTTTACATAGAGAACCTACACCAGCTTTTATGCTAGAAAGAACAGTAAGGATTCTACTGCCCAAAATGTGAACATTATCTAAATTTGAAGGGCTCTGAAGGCCTTTAATCTCCAGTACTGGTGATCAAAAAAGCTAATGATTTTCCAGGTGAACTTTGCCACATCCTGATAAGCAACTGTCAAAAGCATGATACTTCAACACAGTACTTGCCCTTTTTATCCAAGAGTTCATCCAGAACACAAAATGGAAGGTTCACATGTTGCTTTTGTTTCAGGCTTCCAGCAGGAAATAAGCAGCAAAAACCATCCAGAGTAAGAATAAATCTTTGTAGAAAGGGATGAATAGTCTTCATTACCCTGAAATATGAGCCTGATAGTCACAGTAGAAAAAGTCTGGAGAAATGGAATCAGAGCCTTCACAAATGTATCCACAAACATTCTAAAGGCAAGGGACTGGAGGTCAAACAGCTTGACTAACTCTTTCAAAGTTAGTGAAGGCTATATAGAAAAGCAAAGCTGTCATTTGGGGTGAGAGAACAATAAATAATCAATCAAGTCATCAAAGATGAGTTTTAAGAGGCTAAATAAAAACTTTTTGGTATTGTGGACATTAGAAAAAAAATTTGTTTCTTAAGGAGAAACTGAATATTATAAAAAAAAAGAAAGTAAGCAAGCATCCAGGAATATGCAAGTTAATTTTTATCAGTAGTTTTAGGCTTATTGTCTAAAGAATAACAACAAAAAAAAGATCAATATGCATTTTAGAAAAATGTAAAAAAATATTCTGGTTATTTTTAGGTTAAAGAAATTTGGTTTTTTACTAAGAAAAGCATTTCTTATCTCTCTTCTACACATAGGGTCCTGTGAACATTCTCAGGATCTACACTGCTATAAAGTAGCACTTGATCTTTAATGCTGAGGGAAGTAGAAGAAGAAAGTAATCTTTAGAACTTGTCTTACTTTTGACTGGATGAGGTCTCTCAAATTGCTTAAGCCAACTGGATAAATAAAAATCAATCTGCCCTTGGAACATCACAAGTATCAATCCTCTTTCAGTGACCCAATATTCTCTGAATATATGTTTTATGGAATGTCCATCTTCATGAGTATGTATATACAAATCTGCACACACATAATACAAATTTACATACACATACTTTTTCATGCTGCTGTCTTCTGGTTTCTTCATCTGTTCAATTTCTGTGGACTTCTTTTAAAAAAAGTTTGGAAGGCAGGTAAATATTCTAGTACCTAAAAGATCCTATGAAATTCAAATATATATAGTATCATTAAATATACAAAATTTTTGTTGTCACTTCTCTCCAAAATGTGAGAGGAATTTTGTATGTAAATAAATTTCCATTTTAAATCATATTTCAGGAGAAGGAGTTTATTGATTTTCATCTGAAATAGGATTTCCTTTTCAGGGAGAGAATTTAGAAAAATAATTTCTATTTTAACAATTAATTCAGCTTTCCTATATATTTTTCTCTGACTGGGAATTCATAGATGGAATGAACACTATCTCAATTTACTTATCTTGATGAGTAGAAAGACTGAGTAGTCAGAGGAGAAATCAGAAAACAATTCAAAACTATATTTTCAGTAAGTGTCTATCATGCATTTCTGTTCACTGCTCCCTCAAAGAAGTGACAGAGCTCTGCTCCTCTTTGACAAGGATCTTGCTGTAAAGGGCAAGAGAAGAAACATACCAGTGCTCAGAATCATACAGGGACAGAAAAAAAGTAATTTTTCCTGTCCAAACCCTGTTCAGTACAATAATTTTCTCATAAGTCTGTGATGTAGAAGTTGTGAAAATAGTTGAATCACCTGAACCCAACCAGCAGTTTCCTGAGAATTTTAATCAATGCCTACGAGTCATAGTATTTGAATTAAGAATAACTCACAGGAAATATATGTGCTTTTAGAGCACACACTGTCATCTATTTAAGCTGTTACCAAAACAAGACGTCAGAAACATAGCAAGATTTACCATTTTTCCAATGACTGGGCAAAGCAGGAAGTATATATTAGCACTACCATGTACCCATGCTCAGAGATGAGCAAAGTCCTGAGGAAAACCACCAAACATCTAAAAATCGAGATTAAAAAAAAAAAAAACAAAAACAAACAAACAAACTTAAGAGTGACAGAACAGAACTTTCTGAACATCTAATGTTTTGGGGGTTTTCTTATTACTTATGACAGATTTATTATCTTTGAGATGCTTCAATTACTAAATTTTGGTCAGATAAAACTCAGTGTGTACTTTTTTCAGGCTAACTTATTAGCCACAAGTAAACCAAACCACTTTATGACTACTATGAAAAGAACAAAAAAAATCTCACTGTGGGGTGTCTCCAGGAGTAATTTACAAGTGCCTTGAATAGCCCATTCAAAAATGCTTAACTGCCATCTAGTGGCTGACTAGGCCGACCTCATTTTGGTGTTTTTCATGCTAGCTAAACCCTTCCTCCCTCATTTATAGTATTTCTACTTGTGTTCTCATCCTTCCATCAGGGCCTAAGAAATCCCAACATTATCAGAAAAGAGGGGTTTAATTACAAAGTTCAACTACTAGTCATATAGGAATTAAAACAGACTGGAACAGACAATCTCTGTTTAAGTTATATTGAGGCCTTAACTCAGAGAACCTTCCTTCATATTATAAAAAGTTTAATTAATTAATCTTCTACAGTTGTAGAACATGAATAATCTATTAGTACTTACTAGGCTTTCTAAAAACCAAGCCAAAGAGAAACCTAAAAATTGCAGAATGATTAAAATGAAAAGTTCTAATACTAAGAATCAAAGACAGATTTCCTTCAAAAAAAATTGGAAACTTATATATATATATCATGAACATAAATATAAAAGATAGACTATACCTGATTTGCACTTATCATATCCCGGAGAGAAGTTTGACAAAATTTAGACTCCCTTTTAATGTCCGAGCAAAATGCTCTGCACTTCAGCATTTCTTGTGAACTTTCCCAACAGTAAAGTCTTCTGCCAGGGTTATATCATCTCTTGTTTCACACAAACTGTGGCTCTTTTCTGTGCATTTTTGATAAAGCATAATTTATTCTCAAGGCTAACATATGCTACAACCCTATATATGCTTCCTGATTTCACCCATTTTAAGCTAAGATATCCCAATTTTAATGTTACACATTGGACTTGCAATTAAAACAGAAGTTCCTGTGCAGTGCATGTTGCAAGCCTGTCTTTTTATTTCTTGCAAGGCAAGAACAAAAGAGATTTATACCTGAATTATTTTAGCTTTTTGTTTTCTGAGATTGGGGTATGCTGGCATGGTGTTGCAGGAAGTTTACTTTAATACAGTTCTCCTTAAAACAATATATCCAATTCTGTTTATCAGGACAGAGGTTGTCATTTAGCTATAGTATTTACTTTGAAAAATGGAATAGGTACAGACTTCCCTATCATTCCATTCATATGGAAACCTTCCAAATAAAGTTTTCTTCTTTCCTCCACCCTTCTTTCCTCAATGAGAAAGATTAATATAATAGATCCCTGTAAATATTTCTCTTTTTTTTTGGCCTTTGGTAGTGGTGTTTTTTTGTTTTGTTTTTGAACCCAAAGTATACCTTTATTTCTCTGCTGAAATCTAAGACTTCAGCAATCATACATTTGTAGGAAAATAACTGTTTTCCAAGAACTATTAATTGTCTCCCCAAGCCTTCTGTTTCCCCTTACAAAAAGTAAAAGTAACTTGGCAAGTAGTGAAGGGACAGAAGATGAGTGATACATGTTCCCAGGCTCACTGGGTCCTTCTGAGTGAATGCCTCAATAAAGAAAATGTGAAATTAAACAATGTAAAAAGAGCCAAAAGGCATAAAAAGAGCTCATGATGGAAGACTTTTTCTAATTTTCCTCCACTTTCTCTTGAACACAATTATTAACCAGTCTCATCCACAGTTTTCCTCTACCCTATTGAAAGCTATGTAATACCATAATAAAAGAGTTTTAAAAAATATCTGGGGTTTATTTTGTTCTTTTTGTATGTGCAGTAGAATCATTTCACCATTTCAGAGAAATCTTACATTTACCTTCCTTATCTTATACTCACCTGTTAAAAAAAAAATAATTCTTTCTGAAGAGAGAGTTTTGAGCATCATGAGTGTTTCCAAGACAAAGTCTAGCTGTGACATTTCATAATAATGAAAAGTAAAACCTATACATGCCTATACTTTATATTTTCTAAATAGACTGATTATGTATTTATCTTTAAAGATTTCACAACCTTTTTTCTTATATTATTAAGCATCAAAATTGGAACATTTCAACTATCACTAAGCTATTACCCTAAGGAGTTATAATAATTTGTATTTAAAGACTAGAGTAAGGAAAAAAGGTCCCTGAGGAAAGAGGGGTTACCAGCAAACTGTGGTGGTTAGGAATATTTGAAAGAGACACTCCAAGAGACAGGCTATAATGTTTTTAAAGTGGAAAGTATATTCAACAAGGCAAAACATGTCCTGTGAGTTAAGGTTTTTAAGGCTAGTGTTGCTTCCCTATGCCATTTTTTGAAAGTGCACCAGTAGATCATGCAGTGGAAACCAGTCTTCAACCCTTGAGGACTGCCAAAATTTTGCCTGGTTGTTACTACCAGTAGAAGCATGTGGCATTCCAGGAAGGCATATAATTTTTGTTGAGGGTTTCTTTGTTGATTTAAAGGGGAGGGACCCAAACTGAAGTGAACAACTTAGCCAGAAACATTAAAGGTATAAGATTTTTTTGATGGTAAGCTATTCTGCTGTAAATATAGTTTAAATAGTCAGCGATCTCATGACCTAGAGATTGGAAGAGTCTGGCAAAACCTTATCTCCCGAGAAAGCATTACAGAGACCAGGCATCATCAATGGCATGAAAAAGAATTCACACTGAACTTTAAATAAATATAATAAGTTCTTTTTAAATTTATGATACCCAGACACTCATCACAAATTACAAAAAAAAAAAAAATTCAAATATTTTGATAATATAAATTGTATGAGAACAAGGAATTTAGGTGATTTTCAGACAACTTTAGTTTTTTTGATTCTGTGATGTCCCACTACTTAAGAAAGCCTAGATTTCTTGTAGTCATTTTACAATTAAGATGCTTGGTTTTGTCCCTTGCTCGTTTTGTTTGTTTGGTGGTGGTGGTTTTCTTTGTTTGTGTGTTGTTGTTTTGGTTGGTTGTTTTTTGCTTGCTTATTTTAGTTTGCATGTTGTTGTTGTTGTTTAGTTTTGTTTTGCTTTCTTACCCAAGACAGTTTTTACCTACTGTGTACACAAAAGCAAGGAAACCCAAAAGCGAAGTTAAAATGTAGGAAAATTACAAGGGTACCACAAAAGATCAGGTATGAAACAAAGGAAATTGGCTCTTGCACAAAACTAGAGCTGCCAAATTCAAACATCAGGTTTGAAGCTGAAGTTTCAAAATTAGGATGCTCAAGTTTTCTTTCTTCACTAAAGGTTTCTTCATTCATACTGCAAAGACTAAGCAGATACTGTTGCTTCTCTTCAGCATTTAAAAACCAGAACATGAAATGGCTGCCAATCTTTCTTATTTTAGCTCTACTTTCCAATTCTTGCACTAAAAGCAAAAACATCCCCAGGATCTCGTTTTTTAAAAAAACAAACAAAAAGCAAACACACAAAAAAAACCCAAACTTATCTTAAAAATTAGTTAGCTATTAGTTAGCTATTAGTTATTTCGCACTCAAAAGGACAGTCTTAAAGCCTTTATGCAAAATATAAAGGTGTTGTCTAACACTGTAAATGTAAGGAAATATAAGGATGTAAGTATATATAAAAAAACCTTTTCCTGTGGCAAGAAAGTGTAGAATCCAGGCTCTCTAAATATGTTACTTGTGTTTTTAATTTAGAATTACTCTGAATCTTTTAGATAATAGTTTATCTGTTATGATAAACAATCAACATCATGTTACATCTGGGTTTGTTTTCTATGTCAATATCAACCATCTCAGATTATTTCATAGCATGTGGAAAATGTCTTTTCCAGGGAAAGGAAAGAAAAGTAAGCTGTAATTAGACTCAGTTGATTGCTTTTGAATTTTACACTAGGATTCTCTGCCATTGACAGTTATTGAAAGGAAAGAGAAAAATCACTTATTTGGCTAACTTCAGCCAATGCTTGCTTTCTTCAGAAAGAAAAACTATGGACAAGGTAGACAAAGAATCTTAGAGATAAGATTTCTAATAGAAACATTTCTTAGTATTTCAGTAGTCCAAAAAAGTACAAATAACACCAAGAATGATCTGAACGCAGTAAAGGATTTACCTAGAAACACGATGAAAAATGTTAGTGGAACCATTCTGCTTACTATATATTTTTATAGATTGATATAGGTGAATCACAGGATCATAGAATGGTAGGGGTTGGAAAGGAACTCTGGAGATCATCAAGTCCAATCCCCCTCTCAGAGTAGGATCACCCAAGGCATGTCACAGAGGAATGTATCCAGGTGTATTTTGAAAATCTCTAGAGAAGGAAATCCACAACCTTTCTGGGCAGCCTGTTCCAGGGCTCCATCACCCTCACAGCACAGAAATATTTCCTCATGTTGAGGTGGAACTTCCTATGTTCCAGTTTGTGGCCAATTGCCACTTGTTCTATCATAGAGCACCACTGAAAAGAGGCTGGCCCCTTGACACCCACCCTTCAGATATTTGTAAACATTAATAACATCTCCTCTCAGTCTTCTCTTCTCCAGACTAAACAGCCTCAGGTCTCTCAGCCTTTCCTCATAAGATCCAGCTCCTTAATAATCCTTGTAGCTCACCACTGGACTCTAGTATTTCCCTGTCCCTCTTGAAATGGGGAGACCAGAACTAGACACAGTACTCCAGATGTGGTCTCACTAAGGCAGAGTAGAGGTGGAGGAAAAACTACCTCAACCTGCTGGACACACTCTTCTTAATGCACCCTAGGATACCATTAACCTTCTTGGTCACAACGTCACATTGCTTTTCCATGGATATCTTGTCCACTGGGACTCCAAAGTCCTTCTCTGCAGAGCTACTTTCCAGTAGGTCAACCTAACCTGTACTGGTGATACCAAGAAAATTCTCTGCCACTGTTATTCACATGAACTTTTGTAGATTAGCTAATACAATGAAATCTTCTGTTACTATTCCTTAGTAATGCCATCAGACCTCCAGAACCAACTGTTAACTTAATTCTGAGTGAATTTTACAACAATCCCCTTAGATGGGTAGGAACTTTCTCTGTACCTAGATACACTATGGAGTGTGTAAGTATTTTTAAATAAAAATTTAGAATCAAAACACACTACTGATGCTTCATTTAAAGCATTTGGTACACAAAACTGCTGCGAAAAAAAAAGTCAAAATTACTGCATTTCCAGGTGTTTTTTAAAAAAAATGATAGATAACATACTTCTGTTTAAATCTTACCTGTACCTGCTGAACATCATCTTTACATTGTTTCTCTGCTTCTAGGACAGTAGATTTACACTCTGCATCTGTAAAGAAAATACATATTTTAAAGGTTATATATATATATAATTGATCTTTTGAAATACACAATAAGAATATCCTTCAAAGAGAATAAAAAGAAAACAATGTCCAACTTTCCAAAATATCCATCCAAAATAAACTGAATAGTCTATATGCATAAAGCCAGCCTGATCTCAGTTTGCAATGTGTGTATTATGTATGATTCAACATTAAATGCTATCATCTTAAACGTGAAAGTTGTCCATTTTTTTCCTTCCAAAGAATGTCAGGGGAAGGTTCTCATGTTTCTTCTTTCCATTCAATTTCACTAAGAGGTATTTCTGTCCTTTAAGGTCTGCAGATTATGTCTGTTCACTGAAGGCCAAAAGAACCTATGAGCAGAACGATGACTGTTGACAGCTTTGTTGTCATCTTCATGTCCTTCATCAACCCTCCTCTGCCGTACTGTCAAAGTCTGAAATCTCCACTATGAGACAGATAGATAACTCACATTTTAAACGCATGCTTGACTGCAACTGGCCTTACTGTTGTGAATACATTTTGAAAAAAACCTAAATTTCATCCTAGCTTTATTATTAACTGTCTCTGTCTTACAAAGGGATGATATGAGACAGTAAACTTACTGTTTAAGTCTACAGCCAGAACTTGACAGAACTGGTGACATTCAAGCATAGGATGTAAAACTAATTCTTCACCTTTGTACTGAGTTCCACACTCTCCCTTTTACGCAAAGAACCATCATTAATTACTTTTGGAATTTTAACCACTTTACTTATTTACATTGAAACAGCAGTACCTCATTCTAGTTCTATCTTCTTCCATAATATTTTACTTCAGGATAACTATTGAGAGTCCTAATTAATATCTAAGCATTCCTTCACTTAATTTCCATCTTTAAAAGGAGATGATAATTATTTGTGCCAGAATTATGTTAAGTAGAAATACAGACCTCCAGCTATCACTGTAACAAGGAAAAGTAAAATAGTAGTGTGCCTATGAACAGTTTTCTGCACACTTTACCTGGAAAATGGGCATCAAAGCATGACACCCACCCCAACTAGATGTTCTTTCTTATTTTAAAACCTGGATAACAATTATTCTATCGACAAATAATAGTTTTTCAGCCCTCGGTTTTCATGAAAGCCATTTCAATGTAAACCAAACCTAAGCACAAAAAAAATTACATTAAAACCTTGACAGTGCTAATAATTATTTCAGTGAGACACATGTACTGCATATTCCTTCATCGTTTCTACATTGCTGTATTTCAATTGGCTGTCAGATAAAAGAAATAATAGATTTTGTGTTGAAAATGACACAAGCATGTAACAGCCCATTACACATTCAGGACCCTCAAGACTTTCAGTAATCCATTGAAGAGAATAACATGGCTTATTTCTAATTTACTTATGAGAGTCTTGTAGTTAAAGCATAGGCTTTGAATTAAAAGTTCTTTTTTCTGTTCTGTTTTACAGATTTCTTCTCTAACTTTAAAGGACCCCTCAGTTTCTTTGCCTGGTAAGAGATAACTAGAAAGGAATAAAATACAAACAAAACAAGCCACACAAAGCCAAAAAGCACCCAGCAGCTACACAGAGCAAAGATCTCTAACCCACTTAGTAGCTACTGCTAACAATGCCTGTTCATAGGTTCCTGCTATATATTTGTCAATATTTAGTAATTTGACAAGTTTGAAACCCTTCAACCAACCTGACGGGCAAAAAAAATAAAAAAAACTCCCAAAACCAAAAAACCCCAACCCAAACAAACAAAAAATAAAACAACAACAAAAAGTGTGACCTCTCCAGTAGCCCTTTCCTCACACCCACCCATGCTCCTCATGACACAGACCACACAGTAAAACTATTTAATATATTCTGTATTAAACATATGATAAACTTCATTGCTAATTTAGGAACAGATTACCTAGATTACCCAGAACCTTCCAGAATTTCCTCTTGCCTTACTTAAAACTTAAAGACCTACTATTGTCCTCATGCTAACGTGTATAATAAAAATAAAACCTCTACATTTAAAAATATCCTCCTGCATTCCTCTTTGGATCCATAATTTCGTCTAAAATGGATGGTTTTCTTTATAAACCTCCATCTCTAATGTTAATATCATGTCTGTTTAATCCATACAGAAATAATTATAATATTATGCAAAACAGAGCTACTCTGCACATAGTAATTTAATTCCTTTAAAAAATGCTTGCTACCTTCACCTTTCAAAGGCATATATACATACAATTATTTTGTTACAAATCTCGAGGATGGTAGGAAGATGTTTATCCTTCAGGCTTTACATGAAACACCACTCACCTCCAGGTTCTTCCACATGGCAAGCATGCAAACAATCAAACAAGAAGTCAAATTATTTATCTACATGAATTGTATTGAGAACTGTAGTACTTTTTCCTCCATCTCCTACCTACACTGCAAATTCACATAGAAATAAGATTGATTTTTTTTTTTTAAGTTTCAGTACCTCAAGCACATTTAGGAACTATCAATGTTCAATTTATCAATCATCACAAACACAGTTTTCCATTTTACTTCTATTTTCTTAGTATTTTTGCCATTTTTGAGACGGCCTTGGCTGAGATAAGGAACCGACAAGTACTGTACACATTATATCCATGTAGTAGGTATAACATTAAATAGAACTACACGGGATGGAAATAAAATATGTATAAAATTAATACCTTTAAAAATTATTAGTATTATCCTCTTGGTAGAAATGTTCTTCCAAATTGTAAAGATTTATACTATTTTTACCATTTACACATGCTTTATGTAATCAATATTCTTCTACATTTTAGAATAACATGCATCAGCCTTTGCCAGGCTAAAACCTCAAAGTAATATAATAAAACATTCACCCTTTTATTTTTCCCAGTGCAGAGCATGTTCATAAATACTCTGATCACACATCCATTAGCTATGTCTCTAAGTTGAGAAACACAATCTGTCCTCTCAGAGTACACAGTAATGTATTCTACTGTGACATATGACAGCACTTTCATTGAAAATACAGTATAAAACAGTAGATCATTAGTGAAAAACTGGACTAGCCCAGCAGTCCAGTACTGCAGTGTTCCAGTCTCAATTGCATCAGTGAGATGGATACAGAAATGTTTCTTTGACCTCTAATAGAACTGCTTTGGTAAAAGCCACAGCATAAATAGAATAATACAGCAGTATTGTATTTTTGCTAGCATCACTTATTTTGCTTGTGAACACTGAAACAAGTGATACCAGTAAAAGTGAAATGTTGTAGTGCTGTCCATACAAGGAATACTCTGCTAATGCTCCAGAGGAAGTGGTAGAGAAGTCCCAAAGAGACACAAATCTGAAATTAACTCCACCCAAAGCCTAAGAACAATACAAAGAGATCTCTTGAAATAATGACTTCATTCTTCAAATCGAAGAAGTGGAAAAAAAAAAAAAAAAAGAAAGTGGTCAGAAATGGAAAATGTGGTCAGAAAAGAATAATCAGAGGCTCTCCATGCATCCATGCAGGTCATGGGGATGAATGCAGCCTAAATGTGCTGAGAGCCATTGAACACTAACTAATGTGAAGCTAAGCCTCCAAGAACCTGTGGTATTTGCCATTCAACTCTACTAACAGAAAACAGGTTTGAAATTCACGTCTAAATTCTTTTGTCAGCTACTAGAGGGTTTGTTTTGGTTTGGTATAATACTCAGATTAAACAAAGCTTTTAAGGAGTATGCTGATTTCAGAAATTTGGCTGGTAATCTCACAAATTTTAGGATAAACTGACTTTGTAAACAAGACCTCAATCTATTTTTTTGTACACTTTTCCCACCTCTTTATCAGAGCAAGGGACTGCTGAATCCACAAAGGAATACCTTACACCACTCTAATAACTTTCAGTATAGCACGAGTAGGCTTCTGAAATATTCCATATTTTTAAGAAGAGAAAAGTACCCATATTTCATGGCTCTGAGGGTAGGTAAACTGGAAAAGAGCAAAGGTCACACCTGGTGAAATTAATTAGTCTGCTGATACCAGGTGCACATCTCGTTTGTTGACAAAAAGCATGCATTTTTTTCTGAATATTTTTTTTATTAGATTCATACTATCTATTTCTGATGCTATTTGTTAGAAAGTACATTAAGTTTGTATCTTGAACTCTAAAAGACAGTATCTCACCCCCATGTCATACATATATCTTGTCTGTGTCCAAAAAACTATACCTTCTCTTGCAATTTTAAGCCTTTGTTCTTCATCTGGAGGTTTGGGTGGGGGCCACACAGATGGAATTCTCCTTGGAAAGCTTCCTTCAATGTAATCTGATGAATGTGTGGGTTGGCTGACTGCAGCCCAAGTATAAAGCTGGTCTTGCTGTGGTTTTTTTTTTTAAAAAAAAAAAGAAAACAAAAGAAAAAAGTTGAGAAGTTCATATAGAAAGACAAGCAAAATAGCAAAGTCTTTGTAATGTTTCTTGTTTTGGAATTAATTCTATTAACAATGGAAAGTCTAATCTTTTCATTATCTACAGCAAAATGAGATGCTAGAATACAGTTTAGCACTTTTTTTGAGCATGAGGAATTATGCCACTTCTTTCCTTAGAGGTAACAGGTTCTGTTCATCATAGCTGTACTTCTTCGCATATGGCTATCTTATATAGGTTAAAGAGAAATATTTCAGTTCACACTCTATGTCATGTATTTATACCAAATGCACAAAGGATAAGTAGAAGAATTATTTCAGCATAAATTAAACTAAGATATTCTTTGCAATCATGTTTTGTCATTTACATTTCCATGTTCATAAAAAGGCAGCTAAAAGTTGAATTTACTTTTCGTTTAATGTTTAAAAAAAAACCCAAACAGCTAAAAGTATTCTCAATCCTCTGGACTCAAATGAGATTATATCCTTGTTACTCAATAGCTTTGAGTTTGATTCCTTTATTAAAATGTAGGAGACATCCAGACTGTGTGATGAGAACTAAGGAAAATATGTTTTAAGCCAACAGAAAGGTTTTTGATGTCGACAATTGAAGTAGTTATTTTTGTGACTCCCGGTATGCATCAACATGCACATCTTGTGATTAAATATTTATAATACTGTAAATTCTAGAGAGATCAATCACAGTAACTGCATGAGCATCCTAGTAAGTGATCCAGAAATATGCAAATATTGTAGTACAAAACTGGGGAAAAAAAAATTAAAATTGAGTCACAGAATGCAATATGGCCATATCATATAATGATATTTTCTTACAAAACTCACATTCATTGCACTTAATTCATGTTATTGCCCAAGTAAAACATTAGGAATATATATTTGTCCTGCTGTGTAAGACTTGTAGATCTAAAACTTTCTCCTCCCGCTTTAATTCTACACAAGGCCTAAACATATCTTGAAGAGACTTAACAGGAGAAAGTACAAAATTAATGCTTTTGCAGGGGGATAATTGCTATTCCATGTGACTAAGCTCCTACTTCCCTAAAATTAAGTTGTGAAAAGAGTGCTAATATTCTACTGAGATCAACTTACTTTGAACAAGTAAATGCTGGTTATAAAGCAAAAAGTTTTTGTTTACAGAGGTTGCCTCAAACAACCAGGGTCAAAGGAAGCTCATTGAATCTTTCCATCATGAAAATCATGGCAAAAAACCAGCCCCATACACAGACCTTAGATAAAGGTTAAAAAAAAAACTGATAAAAAGCTTAATACAAAATCAGATCAGGTTCCTTATGTAGCCCTGAATTCTATGTTTGTTGAAAAGCCTGTCCTTTTCCCATTACTATGCTACTGCATTTGAGCTTCTAAACAGGCTTGATTAATGCAGTTCTTTCAGTAACTTATTTCTGTCGCTTTGTCTAAATCCAGCTTTTTAGAGGATATGTATTTCTGGGTTTCTGCCTAATTTCCAGCACAGGGGAAGTAAAAGAAATTGGGAGAGTCATACCTGTATGTACTCTTTAAAGAGAAAGAAAAACTGATGGATTTTGTAGTTTTCTTGTTTCTTCACCACCCAAATCTCAAAAACACAGAGGAAAATACGCTTCAAAAAAAGTCATCATGGCAAACCTGAACAAGATGATTTTGCCCACTCTACCACCTTTCATAGGCCAGGGAACACAGGGAAGAACAAGTTCTGCAGAGGCTTAGCTAGATAAGCACCATCAGCTTTCAGTGGGATTACATGTAAGGTTATAGGGCAATAGGAAGACTGCAGACTATAGATAATATTGACAGAGCATGAATGAAGAAGACAGACAGTTAAACTGTTCCCAGACATGACATTTCACCACGCCAGTTCTTGAAATATATAGTACAATCATTTAACAACATGTTTTTGAAGTATGATTAGTCTACATGAATTAAGATATATTAAAAAAAAATCATGGTATGTGTCTGAAGTATTACACAGATGGGATACATTATGTGGGTAATAAAATATAAAGTACCTATGTTCTTGCTGACAGAATTTACAGCATATAAGCTATGAACAGTTATAAATCTAAGACATCATGCAGTTCTATGATAGACTCATAACCCAGCATGGGAGCTTTATTTGTGAGTATATAACAATATTTATTGGTTTGTGGGGTTGTTTGTTTGTTTTTTTTTTTCTTTTCTTCTGGGATTCTGTTCGATCACTTTTCAATGTAAAGAAGGATGATGAAATAGGCTCATCACGTAACAGAAAATTTCAGAAGTAAATGTAAACTTTCCAAACCACCTTGAAGGGACTTGCACTACAAACAAAATGTATTTACATTCAATAAATAAACAAGGTACTTAACAACAGCTACATGGAGATTACTTGCAATCTTAAAAACATCATTTAAAATATGAAAAACCCTCATGACAAAAAGGTAGTCTGAAGATCTGAACTTCAATTTTATAAACTCCACGTAAGAAGGGAAAAGGTTAACCCTGTGTCCAAATTCGTGCCTTTCACAAGAAATTACTCATTTCAATGTCCTAATTGTTACTCACTCATGCTACTGTCAAAAATCTAATCCTCTTTATATTTTCTTTAGCTCCTTGCAAGTTAATACAGTAACCCACCTCATTTGTCCTTTTCTAAATATGATGATATAAATGTGCATGATTATTAAAACATTTTGAAGAAAGATATATGCAGACAATTCTATGATGCAGAAATACTATTCAAGCAAAAGAAACAACAGAATAAAAAAAAAAAATTCTCTTTTCATTTCAGAGGCAATTTTTACTACATATCATTATAAGTACAAACAGTGAGCACTCTTACCGTGATCAAGCTTTGAATACATCTGGAATTTCAACTTCATCTTGCTCAGACTCCACTATTCAGTGTTTAAAGCACTTCTTTTTTTTGGAACAATATATATGCATACACTTGTAAAAATTGATCCCAGTCTTATTTATTCAGACTAATTTCTGGGTGGACAGTGAAAGCTTAAAGCTGTCTGAGTCCAGTGCACTAGACATGATGTCAAGAAGAGTTCTCATTTCCACACATCCTTACACAGCACTTTCCACTGGTTCTGAAAACTGCAGAGCATTTGCACATGGGCGAGGCAAACTGCCTGCGGGATCTGATTGTAACTAATCAATAGACATTTCACCACTTAGAGATGCTAGCATTTAGAATAGAGTCACAGAGAGGCAGGTCTGTAGTTTAACTCACTCTCTTCCCAGTCAGCTCTCAGTTCTTCCAAAAAGAAGTTTTTTTGTAAGAAATAATCATTTTTGGGTACCACAGTGTTAAATTTTAGGTAAATATTATATTCAATATTCATTATGTTCCTTCACTGGTTCAGCTAAAGATATTCTTTCCTTCAGATGTGGAAGTCAATGCTTTAAGGTACCCAAAATATGAGCCCCTAGCAGGTGACACATAGAAATAGTCAGGTGAACACAGAATTAGGACCATGAGCTAGACCCACAGCAAACATCAGATGGCATACTGGTGGACCTTCAGCTTTCAGAAAAGGGGAAATCACACATTTTTTCCCACAGAGCAACCAGGTTTGTTCCTCAGGCCACAGACTAAATTAGAGATTAATATATCTCCCACTGTAGGAATATAATGTGCAACCTTGAACCTGTGCTTTTGCAGCTGTGTTGCTCCTGGAGACGAGCAGGTAATACAACCTTCTATTCAACACCACTTCTACTTTTTATCTGCTTCCCATTCAGAGGGCAAAGATAGCCATTGTGAGAAATGCTTAAAAGAGGCACAAAAGCTGGTGTTGAAACAACATTAAACACATAGACATCTGTCCAAACTGTTTGCAAAAGCATGAAATAGCAATATGAGAATCAGGGTGGGGGAAATCTTACTAGAAGTATTTTAACAGTTCTCAGAAAACAAACAAGCCCACAAACAAAAGACAGTCAGATGATGTGGGAAATATGGGAATATGGGGCAGTACAGAAGCATACTGCTGTCAAAAGTAGCCTCTACTCTTGAGCTCCACAGTGAATTGGTACTAACTTCCATGTTGGCTCCTGCATAAAGCCATGATGGAATTAGGCCCTATCTTCCAGGGCATTAAATTTCACATTGAAACCTTGGACAGTTTTTTCCACTAGAACCCCAAACGTTCAAAGCTATCCTGAAGAGCAGAGGACAGAAGTGTTGGAATGTCCACAGACAGGTATAAACAGGCTGGAAGTGTAAACAGTGGTGGTGGTTACAAGAAGGTTCCTACTTCTCTTAGTCTAGATGTGGACAGACTTCAAATGGAAAAAGATGGAGTGGGGAAAGGAAAAAGTATAACTGCATTTAAGATGGAACTCCATAAACTCAGAGGAATTACATTTTATGTTACTGGGGATAATGAGTCCATGACTCAGAGGTATTTTCCAGGCTAAGAAGTCAAAGGAGCATCTTCCAAGTTTGTGTGTGTTTGTCTTTTAGGCTGTTTCAAGTCCATGGAAGCAATTTCTATTACACACACCCCAACCCCCTTTCAGGAAGCTTAATAATTCTAAAATGTAAGACTACAACCTCTGAAATGAAAGAACGCAAATTGTGTATTCCCACTGCATATAAACAGTTAATTGTCCAAGCAAGGGTTTAGTTCAAGAAACTAGAGATGGACTACCTCAAAATGCTCTTATCAGCAGGAAACTGCTATATTTTAAGCAGCTTTTAAAATAAAGAAATCAATACTCCCAAGAATGGAGAAAGTGGTTTACTTTTTGAGGAGAGGTTCAGTAACAAAGCTCTGTGACTACTGACAGTACCAGAGCAGTGATTAAACATGGCTCATGGCTTGTACCTTTGGCTGTACTAGTGAGCACAGATGCCTTCCAAGGCTGAAAAACAAGACAGTCATAATTCTGNGACCTCACCCCCCCCACCCCCCCCGAAAAGTGATGTGCTTCAACAATTAATTTAAAACAAACAAACAGTTCAGGTGTCAAAAGATCACAAAACATTTATTTCACATGAAATAATTTCAGCCTCCTCAACAAAACTTACTTAATCTCATAGATGTTTGCTCAGGATTCAGCATCATATTGTGATAAGAGAGGCCAGCAGAGCCCATAGCCCTGTAGTTATGGCCCTCATGGGGAAAAGAAATCAGGAAACTAAATTTCAGTTTTCCACTTCTCATTCTGTTCCAGAGTTATTGTCTTGATCTTTCTATACTCCAATAACTTCTACATTTAACATGGCTGAATAGGGTGAACTGGTGAGTTTACAATAAACTTTCCCTGGAAGAGGAACAGTAACTAGACTTCTGTGAAAGATAAGAACCACAAGATCTAGCCCCTTTGCACCTCTGGCTTGAACTTCCACTTGGAAAACCACAACCTAAGACCATTAAGCTATGAGCTGTTACTTAGACCACCTGATAGTGTGTCCTCTCTCATTCACTCTCCAGAAATTCTAAATTGAGACACGAAGCTTCTCTGTCAGTTTTTTTCACTTACATTGACACAGTTGTGCAATAACTTGGATTCTGACAAACCTTAATTTTCAAAATGTATTTGTTTCATTAGAAAATTCCTTTCACCTCTATTCCTTTTGAAAATATGACTATTACTACCATAAAAACTTCCTCTTGAAAACAGAGATGTGCAATATAAAGAAATTCAACTCTCATTGTATTCTCAGTTCCAAGCTAGAAAAAAGTACTGTGTTATGATTGTCATTCCTAAGTGAAGTAATGTACAGAAAGTCATAAAATACAAAAATCTCTTAAGGTGACAGGGTGACCACCACCTTCAGCCTATGCACAATGATTCTGAAAATTTTAAGCAGGGAGTGTAAATTCAACTTCCATTATGTCTCTTGAATCACTTCTTCAGAATATCAAACAAGTAAGCTATGTTCTCAGCAAAAAGGAACATGAAAACCTAGCAATAGCCTACACAAAAAAAAGCCTACAGTTTAAAGTGTATACAGCAGCATCACTGCAAGTAAGTGGAAAGGAGAAAGAAATATGAAAAAGAGAAAAAAGAGAAAACTAGGGCCAGATGCAAGAACTGTGAAATAAATATACAAATAAGGTCCATTTTATTACTTTCAGGAATATTTAGAGCTGCTCACCACAAAAGACAAAGTGTGACTGGTCAAAGCAAAAAGAAGAGAAGACACAGGGGCTTTGATTTAGCTGATCTCAACTGCCATGGTAACCTACATGACAAAGATTAACAATCTGTTTTCTCTGCTCTACTCCACAGTTTTCACTTAACTTTTAAAGTCCTATTTGTTATTGACACCCAATATACTGCCATTGCAAATTTCCTAAAATGGGACTTTCATGACATGCAGTCTTTCACATGTTATTCACAAACATTGAAAGTATGCTGAAGAAATTCTGTGTTGTTGCCAGCTTTGAGATGCAGTTTGGAAGAGTTCTCCTACCTGCAGTCAGTTCTTGGGAAAGTTGCCTTTTGGAAACTGGTCACTGATATTTTGGCTCTCTGACTTCTGAGGTAGGAGTTTGTCTGCAGTTGAACTAATTTTGAGACTGGTGCAAACCATGCAAATAACTTAAAATTAAGTAAAGTCTTCATGTCACTAACTCCTCTTCCATCTGACCTGCAAATTCCCACCATCTGCTACTACTCAGCAGTAAGAAAGCAGTGTCATCATTTCCTTAAAAAGCATTTGCATCACCACATGTGGCCAGGAGATAATAGGAAAATGGCCATTTTTATAGCATTTCCCATTTATGATATGTCGTTGCTTCCTTGTGGAAGTGTTATGTCAGAAACAGAATTCAGCCTAGTCAGGCATCATGACTGCAATCACACAAGGGACACTCCCTGTCCCAAACTGTCAAACATATCTATGTGTAAAATCACATCATAACACAGTAAACCAAGATGGCCTCCAGAAGATGTCAGTTTAGCTCTTTCATTATAGAATATGCTAGAAGAAGATATTGCTGATTGGTGCCACATGAAAAAAATACTTGTTGGACCCCTCAGTGTGCAATAGAGATTAAGCTCCCCAAACCAGGAATATAGGATGGATACAGTATGTATGCTCAGTTTTCTTGTCATATATACTGAGTTTTCTACTCAAAAGCACTTACAAAGTGACAATAGAAAGCCTTTATCACAAAATCAGTTAAGTTTTCACTTAGAGTTTTAGTATTTTAAACATAATGTTCAGAAACAACACAAAAACCTACTTGGAAAGTTCAACAGAATAAAAGCAGAAATCTTCTATGCAAGGGAAAAAAATGCCTATAATTTAGAACTGCATAGTATGAACCAGAAAATCTGAAATGGGGAGTTATAATTAGGGACTAGACTTCCTCAATGTGTAGTAATTGCAAGTACTGGATAAAATGCAAATGCTAAGTACAGTCAATATTTCTTAATAGCACAATGAAGCTAAATAAAGTTGCCTTGTATTGACAGAAAAATGACAGCTCCTTTTCTTGGTGTATGAACAGTTTAAATTCTAATTCAAGCACGTAGAACTGATAACTGACAGCTCTCCAAAGACAGAAGTATTTTAGGTTCTGTGATACATTGTTAAAAGAACAGCTAAACAGGAGAGGAGATCTCTGCTTCCTGAAAATTGTGATCCTTCAACAGGTGGCTGCAAATTTGCCTGCGGTTACATTCTTGACAAAGATGCACTCTTTAGTCAACACTGCCCTGTGTCTATTTTACTCTAATAGGATAATATGAGGTAACATGCTAAAAAGCTTAGAACTACACCTGCATTACAGAAATATGATTATTTAATAGCATGACATAGTCATTAGGGAGTGTCAGAGTTTTTCACAGAGCGTTAATTTCTTACATATTCAGCTATATTCATATTCAGATTATATTTTATTTTAATCTGAAACTTTAGAAGTCTTCTTGAAAAAGACTACTGTTAAAAAGGGAAAATTTTAAAAGGCAAGCAATTTTTTGGAGAACTTTCTTTGAATAAGCTTTTCTTATCTTTCTACGAGTCACACAATGCTTGGCCATTTTTGTTAATATTTTTTTTTAATGTAGTTTTAAAAACTTTTTTTTTTTTAATATTATAAAATATTATCAGAAGAATTAAAGTTTTTAAATATAGGATGACAAGTGAGAAGTCATGATATCCATGAGGTAATAATCAACATCGCCTCCAGGAGACAGGAAACTTGCAAATATGGCTTTTCTAGGCAGCAAATCTGTCATCATACATTCACTTACTCTTTAAGATACTCTTTACATTATAAGAGTAGGTAGGAAGAGATACAGTGAAAGGTTCTACTGTTTCTGAAAACAAAACCAAAACCAACCAAACAAAAAACACCACCACCTTGAAAATCCCAACCCTGTCTACTTCTGTTACTTTTAAGGCTTTAGTCAACTTACTATTCAGACTAATCTTCTATTCTAGGGATCTGCCACAATCTGTTTTAAAAGAAATAATTGATAAAATGAGCCAAGACAGAACATGGAAGTTTTCTTAAAGTTCTTAAAACAGTTTTAAACTTTCTATCCTTTGTGGTAGAACTTGATATTTGACAAAAGTTAGAGATACTTCAGGAACATGCCATTTCCAGTCATTAAACACTATCCAAAATCCAGCCAAGTTATAAGCCTCTGAAAACTAGACACCATGCTGAACATAAATGTGAGGACAGTTGGTAGTTCTCTGAAGATTTATGCTTTCATTGGGTATTTGTTGGTCCTTCATGTTTGCTAGACAGTAAACAAAGGAGTAAACGACATGTCCACAAAGCATAACCTACACCAGAAATACAAGTCTTAAGAACGTAATTTAAACTGGCTTCCAGGAACCGTTATAATACTATCTCTATAATCCTAGGAGATGTGAAAGTTGTCTTTATTCTTAATGCTTTGCCTAATTGCAGTCAGACTGCATGAAAGTGAAATAAATAGGTTTCAATTAGAAAAATAAAAGAGGTTGTGTACAATTATTTAATGGGGTGAGGCAGAGACCCACACTTGAAGTCTGGAATATCTTGTGAGAAAGGAAAAAAAATCATATCTGTTACGTGGTACTGCAAAACAGACACAAAATTTAGGTATGCAGTTGTAAGAGAGTGAACTAGAGGTGGCCACCAGGAATGCGTAGTAAAGAAAAAAAGAATATGATCAGGGTGCAAATGCAAACATTTGAAGACAGAAGATAGTTCAGCATTAACCATGGTAAATTAAATTCACTGGAAGACATCCAGAAAAGGAGATCAGAATAAAGGAATAGGACTTTTAAATAATCTTCTTTATGTTCAGCTCAAGTCATGAGCAATAGATCATAGGGTAAACAAAACTTATTATCATAAACTGCAATCTAACATATTCAAAAAACATAGTCTATGGGACCACATGAAAGCAAAAGGGGAAGCATGGATTTTATTCAACATAAAAAGTATTAAGTTAAAGCTCAGAAATACATTGTTTCAGTCACAGAATGAGAAAAGGAGGGATTCAAGGAAGGATTAAACAAGTTAAAGGAGTGATTTTAAGACATGTTAAAAATAAAGTAAGTGAAAAATCAAAACAGGCAAATAGGCAAGCACCAGAGTAGAATGTAGCAGGGAGGAAGGACAAGATGGGAGACAAACCTGGCTGGGACCAGAACCAGTTGACATGAGCTCTGTTAATGGCAGTTTCAGCTGAGTGAAAAGGACACTAGCCAAACTGGAGGCAATCCTTGATTGAACTAGAGGCATATCTGATGAACTCAGAGATGAAGGAAGAATATGGGACTGGCTGTGCTCACAATTTTGGAGTAAGGTCAAAGACAATGCATCTCCTAATTCTAGAAGGGTGAAATTGAAATATTACTTAAGGACAGACTAATTCCTCTTTCTTTGAAATCAGTGGTTAGCTCAGCATTAAAATTCTGTTCTGCTTAACGAATTAAAAAACAAAAAAAAAAACCAACAAAAAAACATTAAAACAATAAGAAAAAAATCAAAGTACAGACATGGAGACAGGCGTCACTTCTGACACTGTTTTGCAGGACCATGATCTAGTTAGAGGATTTACACAGGAAAATCATAGTAGAGAATTTATGGCTTACTGAAAGTACAATTCAAATTAAGATCACTCCTAAGCCAGCAACACCTTAAATTGCTGACTTTGACAGACTTCACATGGCACTACGCTAGGCTACTGTTTCTTTTCAGAAAGTCTATCCTGTTGGTCATGGTCAAAGAAAGGGAATAATTGTCTTATTTGGATGAAGCATGGTATACTAGTTAACAAAAGAGCCTCTTCTCCTTCTTTACAAACTTTTAATTTGAAAAAAAATCCATTTTGAAGGGAGGAGAATTTTTTCTTAGAGTATTGCATTAAATATTCTAAAGAAGATGTTAGCTGAATATATGTTAAAACCAGGAGAACTGAAAATATTTCTGTGTTCTAAACAAACTGTTCTAAGCAACCTGAAGAACAAGACCTGTGCTTTCCAGTAACTTTATTAAATATTTTAAATCATATATACTTTCATATGGTGTGTGACGTTAAGTTGCCTGAATAACCTCAGCTTTATAATCACACTCCACTTTTCAATTAAAAAAAAAAGTTTTTGAAAATGTTTTAAACTTTTAAAAAAACAATCACCAAACACAAAAGAAAGAAAGAAATGAACAAAAAAACCTCCAACAAAACAAAACCAAGGTTTGAATATTTTTATAGGTATCATGGAATGATTTTGTAGATAAGCTATACTATCCAGGAAAGCTTGGTTGTTTTAAGTATTCATTGGACTAATTTATTCTACCCATTTTCCCTTCATTCTTCAGAAAAGATGAGAAAGATTTAAATCAGTAAAAAGACTCATATACTCTCATATCTATGTCTATAATTTTTTGAGTATTTCTAACCATCTTCAACTTCCATACCAGTAAGGTATTAAGTAAATTATTTAATATTTGTACATTACTTTGAAGTGAATTGGTAAAGAGGAAAAACCTTGATTAACAAATACCATTAAATTTTTATCTTTGGGGGGAATAAATATATATATCTAACATTAACATCCCATTTGGGTTCTGTAAAGTTTTGTGACGTGATGTTTTCTGTTGGTCCTTTAATTTGCTTTTTTGGTGAAACAATTATTGGACGGAAATGTTGTTAATCCTGTAGAGAACTTAAATCAAAGACAATGACTTAGTAAAAACACATAAAGAACAATATAGCAGACTAAGATATGAATTTAAAATTAAGAGATAAAGCTATGGGAGAATCTTTTAAATCTTACACTTACCTGGATACAATAGTGTATATACTTGAGCTCAGAAAAATAGCTGGCCACTCTCAGAGAAGGGCAATTTTCATGAAAAGGACTACAGTTCTTTCAGGGCTGTTGAACTACTAATAAATCATGACCTGGGTGTAAAAACAGATAAAAAAACCAAAACAACTTTTACAGTACTTACATCAAAAGTGGGAGTGCTTTGCTGAACACTCTGATTACATGGTTCTCTGAAGCAGTCAGTGAATGGAAGCAAGAGACCCAGTGCAATAATGCGAGAACATAGTTTTTCTGCTTCTTCTTGTGGTGCATTTTCCTGCTGGCTGAAGAGCTTTTCCAGCAGAGTTCTTCCTGCCAAGACAATGATACAGATTAATAAGAATTTGTAGCTATATAGAGAACAAAAAGATTAAGGCATTACAATGTATATTGAAAATCTCAACTATTAGAACTAAAAATATGAAATAATAAAAAAAAAAACCTTGAGAGAAGTATCTGATAATGTCTTTCATATAAAATACTTCTATATAATAATTTGAACTCATCTGTAGCATAAGTAATATACATTGTGTTGGCTGCACTGCAGGGTAGAAACCCATAAGATGCTACTGTAGCAACAATTTCCTATTTATTTATATTAAACACTTGTCCCAATTGGAAAATTCAGATATTACCAAGAAATGGAGTAACTTTTTCCACACGTGTCGCAAATACAGTCTTCCAAATCTTGGAATGAGTTTCTGGTTTTGAATCATAAAATAATCATCGTCTTTAAGAAATCACGCTCTACTTCATTGGAGATAATGTCAACAAACAAATATCAAAAAACTCCCGATAACGACCGTTTAAAATTGTATTTCGTACAGCTCCAGAGCAGCAGAGTGCTCCAAACTAACATTCAACGCCACAAGCATCAATTCAGAGAAACAGAACTTCTGAAAAGTGAAGAGACACTTATTCCTATTATAAGACCAGATTCATTACTGAAGTGTTTTCTTTGTTGCCTCACCAGAGCATGAAAGGAGGGCCTATGTTATGAAGTATTTTACAAGAGAATGCAAGAGGTTTGCAAGGCTGTTATGCTGTGTGCAGTTAGCCAAAAAGAGAACAGAGAAATTAGTGGTATACACTACACAGGCTGAAGTAAAACCTACATCATAACAATATTAAATTGCTTGATTACGCTCAAAAATGTCAAAAGATGCCAAAGTTCAGATTTACAGGATATAAATAAAGAGATTAAGGAGATCTATTGGAAGAGAAAGTGCAGACAGTATAATAGTATAATAGTTAATTTCATGTTTTAGTATGAGCTAGTTGTGAATAAAGTTTGTACCTAAATTAGTTTCTATAGTCTGTTTTATTCCACCCACTCACTGGAAGCCAAAGGTATTTTCCAGAAAAAATATACTGCATTGAGAAAGCAATTTTGTGTCAAATAAGGTAATAATAATACCGCTGTTTTTTTACATATGAATGCAAGATTTCTGTTTGAATTGTAAAATTTCCCAGACATTCTGAACATACTAAAAATATTTTTCTTTCAAGCATCTGGATGCAGTTTTAAAAGGATATTGTAATTGACATTTCGACTCAAGTTTCTGTATTATTTTAACTTCTTGTTACAATATAGCCTAAAATAAACAATACATTAAAATGTTAGAAGCTATTTCTAAGATTTTCTTTTCCACATCTAAAGATATGATAACTCTGTATTATTAGTCCAAGTTTCCTAGCCTTTTATATAGGCACAATACATTACATTCAAGGGAATAAACTTAGAAGATAAACAAGTTTTGTTATGCTTCCTGATTAGTTTGCCTCTATTCCCTGGTTTTACCACCTATAAGGTGTTGCTAGCATAACTGCATATTTAACACATCCCTCTACTTAGACAAAGATACAGTTCAGTTGTTAACACTTCAACATCATTAATTAATTGAAAACAGGCTCTCTCACAGCCTGATATACACTGTGATTTTTAACATCTGTTTACCCACAGTTGCAGCCATGTAAAGCAATCCTCTACATCAGAAAGGCAACAGTATGAAGTTATGGAAGTGAAGCGTAAATAGGGATCTGTTCACAGTTGTTTTTACAATTCGTTTTAATAATTTTTTTTTTGAATTATAGTTGCCAATTCTTGGTGGTGCTGTAAAAGACCACTAAAAAAAAAAAACATCTACTGCCCTCTTACTGCAATAAATGGATTCTCTGAGCTATAAAAACTGAGGTTAAACTATATAAGCAAATTTTAAGGAAAAAAAAAAAGAGTACAAGACTGGCCTCACACTGGCACCAGAGTAGCATTTCTGCTGGAATTTTTGGGGCAAAATGCATCATATTACCATAGTATCACCTTATATCACTGACTAAAGCTCAACATAGAAAATTGTCTAATTAAACGAGACTTCAAGTGATGAGGATGAACAGGGAAATCAATGCTTCATGCTTACCTACAATGCACAGAAGGAAAAATAATAAAAAAAATACACAAGAAGAGCAGCTTGCACACACATTAAAAAATAGGACTATGCAAGAAAGCTACACATTTCTTCATGCTATATTAAATATTTGAATACTATCCATGACTTTTTGGTGTCATACTTGACTTTTTTTTCCCCTTCCTTCTTTTATTTTTGGTCTGGATGCCACAATATTCAAATAACCTAGTCTTCTCCTGCCTGTTCAGAAGTAGAATAACCCCCTGCATCCCCGCCCCCAGCTTCTGCTTTAACCTAATAGGTATAATATATGTAAATGACAAAACAGGAAACAAGGCCTTTTTTTTTCCTCCTTAATCCATCCATTCATTTGCTAATTTTTGTGGCTCTTCTTGGCAGTCTTGCTCAAGATCAAATACTTTATTCAGAATCTTAGTTTCCATTCAGTTGAAGTTTAATTTGTATAGTGGCTATTAACTATCGTTGCTTAGTGATTAACAACTGTTGTTTAAGCATACTTCAGCCTTTAGACAATATGGAATATATACGTAAATAATCAATGAACTTAGTTTCTCTTACTCTATTCTGCATTACTTATGCAATTTTGTCCATCTGAACTTGAAGTGCTCTCTGCAGTGCCTTGGAATAAATAGGGTAGTAAAAATTACTTAATGATATTATTTAGTACTTTTTAACATAAAAGAATCAATTAATTAACTCAAACTAATTTCAGTATTAAGCTGTCCTTTATATCAAATATATGTTGCATCAAAAAAAAAATGATTCTCAACACAAAAGTAATAATGTTCAGACAAAGCTGTGTTCTGACACAGGTTGTGTGTTCCTTACAATTGCTATGGAGACTTGAGGACTGATACAGAAATCTGAATTACAGAAATACATTTTCCCAGTTCAGTTAACACATTTTACCAAATGCAAGTTGCAAAAAGTTCAATTTTCAAAGGATAGAGAAACAGAAGTAAACTAAATAAATAATTATATTGACAATAAATGGGTTATATATTTAAAGCACTTACTAGGCAGTATATTTAGACCAGACTGTTAAGCCACTGAAATTTTTTACCTATCCAGGTAAGGCTTATTATCAAATTGGTCATTACACATCGAAACCACCCAACCTTCAGTAATCATAAAAAAAGGACAATACCTAATTTTCCTTAAAGGGGAGCAAGGAAGTAAACCCTGCCAACAGAAAGTGCATCAATACTTGAGAAAGTCACTCATTTCCTTGAGACAGCATCACACTGTGCTGCACTATCCAACGGAAGAAGTCGCTGCAGTACTGTAGTTTCAGACAAGGGTCAAATTATTTTACATGGAAGAACAACATTTGAAAGCCACCATTTAACATGAAGTTGTTCCTCTTTTGTTAAGGGTAGCTGATATTTCTGTTTCACCCACTTTCAGGCCCACTGTCACTACAGTGGAAGCATTATAGCTCCAAAGTGCTACTCGACCCTGGGACACTACTGCCAAATCTGTCCCTGACTTTCTGTCCTCTGTCCTTGTCTGTGCCTGCACTGATGAAAAAGCAAGAGACATTTATGAAGCAGCAGGAATCACATTTATCATTTTGATTCAGGGCAAGATGAATGTTATTTCTTTGGTTTGGTATAGTCTTTAACACTGGACTTCACAGGCTTTTAAATACTTCTGTGCAGAAACAGAAATGGTTTGCCAGCACTCTATCTAGCTGCATTATGCATGCTTGGAATTAATTAAAATGACTTTGTGCCCATATAAGTGAAATTGACTGGACAATGTTAGTCTCTGAATCTATTAGTTAAACAGCAAAACTAAAACCACAACCATATTTAATCCATAGGCTGACTTCCAGTCAACTGTGAAATTTTGAGCTACAATTTTTCATATTTGGTTTATAAATAAAATGCAGCAAAACCAGCCTTTTTTTCATAGACACAGTTAATCATTCCACATCCTTAACTTACATGCAGTAATAGCTTCCATAGGTAAAGATGGTTACAAATAACCTGGAATAATTGATTAATGATTGCATAATTTTTAAATGATCAGCTGGTTTCTATTTTACAGGGATTTAAATGCAATGGTAAAACTATTTTAGTTGCCTTTACATGCCATGAAAATAATAAAGAACATAGATCTCTCAGACCTTTTGTTGGGTTTTGGGTGGTTTTCTGTTTTTTTTTTTGTGTGTGTTTTGTTCATTTGTGGGTTTTGGTTGGTTTGTTTTTCGGGTTTTTTTGTGTGTTTTTTTTTTTTTTGTGTGTGTGGTTTGTTTTTTTTTTTTTACCCTAAAAGATTAAGTTCCCACTTTGTATATTATAAGTTTTGAGTTAGGAGATCGGATTCAGCATTAGATCAAATCAGTAGTCTGAGCACTTTGCCAAAGCCCTTTACCAAATAAGATGACGATAAACTCATAAGTTATTTTTTCAGGAGCTTAGAATGACTTATTAAATCCAAGTAAGGGATAAAAATATTTTTTTCAATTTTCTTACAAAGTATTACACAATGAACTAACTAAAAGATTTGGAACATAAAATTAAGTTTGGAAGTACCAGGTGCTCTATGCTTAAGTGGATATTTTGTGATACTTTTGCTGTCATGGTTCAGCCCGAGTCTTCTGGCTCAGCTTCCATATTCTCCATTCTCCACCTCCACATCACCTGCCACTTTCTCCCATTGCCATGAAGATGAGCTACTATGATCTTGTCACCTCCTATATGACATTAGAGGTCTTCATCCCTAAGACAGGGCTTGAGCAACACTGTTCATCAAACTACCTCTGTAGAACACTTAATCTATTCACTGCAGAATGAAAATTCACAATTTCCAGTATGGTTTCCATTCACATTAACTTTCTGTTTAAAAATTGTATTCTTGAATGATCATTTTCATCTTGAGATTTACTGCAACCATATTTACTCAAATGCAAGGTGGAGGGAGAAAGGAACCTACCACCCTCACCAAACATCATTCTATAAATGTTATTTCATATAACAATGAAACACTGTAAAATATTGACTATTTCCATCTATATATTACACAATATGCATAATACATAGATGCAATACGCATATAATAATTTAATATAATAATCCCACACAGCCACAGATTCTATCTTGGCCTAGAGAGGAGTCTGTACATATTACACCTCCTTCCATATGGCAACAGCTGTTGCAGACCTTGGCCATCAGTACTGATAATCTGAACCATTTTGTCATGACCCGGACTACGAATTACTTTGGATCAGAGAGGTTGCCTATCTTAGAAGGAATCGCATTTGGTCTATATCAACTAATTTATATTCCAAGACAACCTTTTTTTTTTCTCGAGCAGACACTAAAAATAAGGATCTACTCTTCTGAAATGCAGGTCTGCCTTATACTTGATCGCCTATGGAATTATTGAATGTTGAAAGCATGTTCAGTACTGTCAACGAATTCACTTGTTTTCCTGTCCAATCTGCTTAGAAGATAAACTTTTCAAAGATCTACAAGGTAAGCAGTAAAATCCTTAAGAGCTAGCAATATTAGGAGCATGTTGTTTGCTTTGGATTTGCTTAATTACTGAGGGGTGGAAGAGGCAGAAATGGAAGCAAAAAACAAGAGGACAGTAGTCACAGTCATAGTGGAAAATACACACATGCATACACTGAGGTGTTGTACTACATCAGAGCTTGCAATAATGTTTGTCTAAGGATCATGCTGTTAACCTCACATTTATCTTTAGAGATGTGCCTCCTTATGCCACATTTGCAAAGGCCCAAGAGCACAGCTGACAGTGAGCACAAGTTACGACTAACAATCAAAATGAGTTATATTGCAAAAGCTCCCCCTTTTGCCAGTCTCCTGCAATTCTATCTTCTAACAACCAGAGCACTACACCACACTTTCGCCATTTGCACAGTAGGTGCATCAGCATTTTAACCGATACAGACTGAACACAGACTTTCCATTTTAATTTTTCCTAATGCAGGATCAGCAGCTTTAGTATAACACCAGTTCTGGATGCTATTGTCAGCGTCACATCAAGGGTTAACTTGACTCATACACACATTGCTTTCAGCTTCAAAAGCTGAAATCAACTTGTCTTCTTTTTCTGAAGCCCACTTTTTTTTCCTACTTTAGTGAGATCAGAAATGCTCACACATCAAAGAGATTTCGTAAGCTTTGAAGCCAAAAACTACCATAGGCCTTGCTTTATTTTCAGGGGATAGTACGGGGAGGGGGGAGGAAGAAGAGATGGATAAAATGGTGAATTTCTGTTTAGAGTATGTTTTCTATTAGCCATACATAAAATAAAAAGACAAATGCAGTCTTCTTACAGTTTTGCATTTACAAAGGATTCCAATTAAGAAAATAGTTCTATTATTAAAAAAAATCAAAAAACCACAACCCACCAAAAAAAAAACACCAGAAAGTAAAGTAAAAGCAGATTTGTACAGCATTCAAATGATAGTAAATACTGTACTTCAGGTATCTGCTGCCCCATATATGTCTAAATTATTCCTTCCTTGCAATGTCTTTGTCTCTTTTTCTACACAGGCTACCATCAAGGTCACAGCTAAGTCAGGCCTAAATCATCCAGCAAAGCACCTAAACTGTGCAGCCACCAAGATTTTGAGACTGCTGGAAAAGGACAAACATGTTTAAGAGACAGAGATACTGCGAAGATTTCCATATTTGTAGATGAGCTAGCAATTGCAAATAGATGCAATTTCTTAAATACTTTGCAGTACAGTTTTTACTGATTCCTTGTATTCCCTCAAACTACACAGCAAAAAGTTGCTGAATCATTTTGTAGACACAAATCACACTTCATTTTCACCTTTTTACTGTTAATGTGCTTTCCTGGGCCTCAAATATACAAAGCACTGAGTGACTAATATTTCTCATATAAAATCAATACTTCAAGGATCAAAAGTATTACATTTCTTTAATATTTTCCTTTCATTTTATAATGCTTTCAAATTTCAAGTTTTTCATCTAACCTGTACCAGCCAGCCTAGATGTAGGGTGCAATACATGTCTGCTGAGAAAGAAGACTTTTTAAAGGAGCACATGGACCCTAGGGAATGAAACAGAGCCACAAATCAGTATTCTAGCCATCTCTTCAAATAACAAGCCAAAGTCCTGCATAAATGTGTATATACATTTGCAATAAACAGTAACAAATTTAGTCTCTTGCTTGCCTGAAGACTGACCTGGGAGATTACACCTAATATTCCAAGATTAGAGACTTCATTTATAGTTCTTTTTCACTGCAGAGTTTCTAATCCTCCGCTGATTTAGATTGGGATACTGTTCCAGACCTCTCATCCTGTGAGGTTGTTTGTTTTGTCATATTTTTTTTTAAAGGATTGAATTTTCACTGACAGCTACTTTGCTAAAACCATGTGACAATTTTCTCACAGCCTGGTTACATAAATCATGGAAAACTCATCGAGCAACAGGCCGGCACACACAACGTGGTTTCATAACAAAAAAAAAACCAAACAAACAAACCCAAAACACAATACAACTAATCCTTCCACTATGAATAAAAATGCACAAAAAAAGCATAATGAGTCTATTTTCCAGGCAATATAAGCTTCATAAACAACAAAACTCGTCAAGGTTTAGGGTTATGGTACAAATTGCTTTAATTTTGTCATAAAGATATCTCCTTCTATTCTTATTATCAGTGTAATAGCTAATTCACTGCTTGTACACAAACATATGTTTCTAAGGAAAAAAAAAACAAAAACCAGAGGTTATATATTATTTTCTTTATATATTTATATTGTATAACATCATATTATAGATCATTTGATTTATTCCCTATCCCTACATATTCATCCTATATTTTAGTGTTTAGAACATTACTAAAGTTAAGGATGTGCAGAAATGCCTGAGACAATTGTCCTTCCTTCTGTCTCAAGATTTCCTGGTTCTGTTCACATGGGTNAACCCACCAAAAAAAACCCACCAGAAAGTAAAGTAAAAGCAGATTTGTACAGCATTCAAATGATAGTAAATACTGTACTTCAGGTATCTGCTGCCCCATATATGTCTAAATTATTCCTTCCTTGCAATGTCTTTGTCTCTTTTTCTACACAGGCTACCATCAAGGTCACAGCTAAGTCAGGCCTAAATCATCCAGCAAAGCACCTAAACTGTGCAGCCACCAAGATTTTGAGACTGCTGGAAAAGGACAAACATGTTTAAGAGACAGAGATACTGCGAAGATTTCCATATTTGTAGATGAGCTAGCAATTGCAAATAGATGCAATTTCTTAAATACTTTGCAGTACAGTTTTTACTGATTCCTTGTATTCCCTCAAACTACACAGCAAAAAGTTGCTGAATCATTTTGTAGACACAAATCACACTTCATTTTCACCTTTTTACTGTTAATGTGCTTTCCTGGGCCTCAAATATACAAAGCACTGAGTGACTAATATTTCTCATATAAAATCAATACTTCAAGGATCAAAAGTATTACATTTCTTTAATATTTTCCTTTCATTTTATAATGCTTTCAAATTTCAAGTTTTTCATCTAACCTGTACCAGCCAGCCTAGATGTAGGGTGCAATACATGTCTGCTGAGAAAGAAGACTTTTTAAAGGAGCACATGGACCCTAGGGAATGAAACAGAGCCACAAATCAGTATTCTAGCCATCTCTTCAAATAACAAGCCAAAGTCCTGCATAAATGTGTATATACATTTGCAATAAACAGTAACAAATTTAGTCTCTTGCTTGCCTGAAGACTGACCTGGGAGATTACACCTAATATTCCAAGATTAGAGACTTCATTTATAGTTCTTTTTCACTGCAGTTTCTAATCCTCCGCTGATTTAGATTGGGATACTGTTCCAGACCTCTCATCCTGTGAGGTTGTTTGTTTTGTCATATTTTTTTTTAAAGGATTGAATTTTCACTGACAGCTACTTTGCTAAAACCATGTGACAATTTTCTCACAGCCTGGTTACATAAATCATGGAAAACTCATCGAGCAACAGGCCGGCACACACAACGTGGTTTCATAACAAAAAAAACCCAAACAAACAAACCCAAAACACAATACAACTAATCCTTCCACTATGAATAAAAACACACAAAANAAAGCATAAAGTCAGTCTGAGCAAGAGAATTAAGAGACACAAAGGCATACATCAACACCACCCCCCCCTGCACTCCCCCCCACATTTTCTATACCTGCCTATACACAGATCAACGTAATTGCAAAGTCAGAAGTATGTATTTATTAAATTCCAGTGAAGAATGTTTCAATTTATGGATTGATTACATTCACAGACTCTTGAAACAACTAGAAAAAACTAACAATTAATAATTTCACATCTCAGTCCTGTACTGGAGCATCACAATCAACACTATGCCTTACTTTAGGCAAGCTGTCCAAATCTCTTGGCTTCTCAGTTTCTCTCCTTTTACACTGTCTTGACTCTTTGTAACCTTCTTGAAAAATTTTTTATGAAAACTCTTGACTACCTCTAGGATAGAGCCATAGTATGTCAACCTCTGCAACTCGAGTATTCTTTTTTCCTCCTTATTTTAGCCCCACAATTATCACTAATCATTTAAACAGTTTCCAGATTGTGAAAGATATCTTGAATAGACATATAATTGAGATTTCAACTCAGCTAGAACAAGCAACCCATTACGAAGTTACTCCATCACATAATGCTAACAGCTTCAACCATCTGAGACATCCACAAAAAAGCCAGGGAACACACATGTGTGTGTTTCCCTTCTTCCTTCTGGAACCAAGGGCACAAGTTGCCACTGTCAAGAAAATCCTGCTGCTACCCCTGGGGCTACCATGGTGCATGCAGGGCAAATGTGGTATCTTACACAAATGCCCCATGAATTTTTTCAGAAGGAATAAGTGGAGGTCTAGCAAGATCTGAAATAGGATTCTCCAAAAATAAAGATGACAAGGAAACATTCCAGCCTTAACAAAGTAAACAGCCACCTCAGAAATGATGCTACAAAGAGTTTCAAAAAACCCATCTTACTCTTTAACCAGTGTCCCTTTATTGAACCAAGCTGNAACCAAACAAACAAACCCAAAACACAATACAACTAATCCTTCCACTATGAATAAAAACACACAAAAAAAGCATAATGAGTCTATTTTCCAGGCAATATAAGCTTCATAAACAACAAAACTCGTCAAGGTTTAGGGTTATGGTACAAATTGCTTTAATTTTGTCATAAAGATATCTCCTTCTATTCTTATTATCAGTGTAATAGCTAATTCACTGCTTGTACACAAACATATGTTTCTAAGGAAAAAAAAAACAAAAACCAGAGGTTATATATTATTTTCTTNATAGTATGTCAACCTCTGCAACTCGAGTATTCTTTTTTCCTCCTTATTTTAGCCCCACAATTATCACTAATCATTTAAACAGTTTCCAGATTGTGAAAGATATCTTGAATAGACATATAATTGAGATTTCAACTCAGCTAGAACAAGCAACCCATTACGAAGTTACTCCATCACATAATGCTAACAGCTTCAACCATCTGAGACATCCACAAAAAAGCCAGGGAACACACATGTGTGTGTTTCCCTTCTTCCTTCTGGAACCAAGGGCACAAGTTGCCACTGTCAAGAAAATCCTGCTGCTACCCCTGGGGCTACCATGGTGCATGCAGGGCAAATGTGGTATCTTACACAAATGCCCCATGAATTTTTTCAGAAGGAATAAGTGGAGGTCTAGCAAGATCTGAAATAGGATTCTCCAAAAATAAAGATGACAAGGAAACATTCCAGCCTTAACAAAGTAAACAGCCACCTCAGAAATGATGCTACAAAGAGTTTCAAAAAACCCATCTTACTCTTTAACCAGTGTCCCTTTATTGAACCAAGCTGCTGTATTTTAAAGCAGCTTGTTCTCTGTAAGACACAACAACAACAACAATTTTAGCATATCACCCAATGGCCTGTTAAAAAATGACTCATTATGACATATTTGCACAAATAATGCTGGAAAGAGTTGAAGCAGTCAAGTAAAGATCTAATTAATGCAGGCTTTCATACTGATGAATGAACTCCCAATACCAGTCCAGTTCCTAATTTTGAAATCTGTGTTATAATAGAAAATGACAAAAGTTTACAAAAAATTTTACTTAGTAATGAAAATGTCAAGTTCTGCACACCCTATGGTGAGGACACAGGTCAGGACACAGCTCTACTCTTGTGTTAATTATGCAATAAACTTCCACAGGCTGATTAAGCCTATCTATCACAACACCAGATAGCAGCTGTTCCTCTCTGGTGGCAGTCAAGTGACATGACAGAGTCTCTTATCAAAACCACCAGTAATTTCTTCTTCGAGTGAGTGATTTGCAGTATTGCCATTTTGGACAGAAACCCAGAAGAATTCCTTCCTGCCACTCTTGCGTTGTCTAGAAAGCAGCTGTACCTAAAAAGTTATCATTGTAGTCTTATTGATCTTTGCTAAAACCATGCTGCATTTTCTTTTTTTTTTTTTTTACCCTTTCATCATATATCCAGTAGCTAATTATAGCTCTTCATTTCCTCCTTCAAGGCTCATTCCAAAGCTTTGCTTGTTGCTGCTGTTAAAATTAAGCTGATTAAAATTGCCTCAATTGTATGCAACACCACAGTACTTTTTCTAAAAAGCAGGTATTATAACTTTGCTATCAAAATAGGTTAAAAATATTTGTGATGGCCTGTGCAGTGCTTTCAGAATTCTTGCAGATTAACAAGTTTCCAAAGCACCGTCTCCCTATCTTGAACATTAAGCTCCTTGAAATTTTGCTTTCACAGTGACTAAGATTTTACACCTTTCCCCCACACTGAATTTTTTGAGCTATGACATATGTATAACGGATAAGCTGAGACAAAGTGTTAAATTATGCTTTTATACCTATCTTTCATACTATCTATATCGCATATATTTGTCTCATATATAGTGAAAGGTAAGAATGAGTTGATCCTGAAGGTCTTTTCCAACCTGAACAACTCTATGATACTGTGATTCTATTTTAATATATATGTTACTAAGTATCTTTCAGAAGCTGAAGTTTTTAAATACTAAATAATTCCACAAATATGGTATGTGGTACACAGTACAAAATACCTTTCTAAAAATATAAACAAGATGCACCCTCCCACTACATTATATGCCATGTCTCCTTTCCTTTCGATTTCTCTTCAGGTTCTAATGCAGTATGATAGATTACAGAAGTATGTTGCTAAAGCTTCATTAATTTTAGTGGTTTATGATACAAGAGAATCTATATTTGTTTGTCTACTGAATCTTTTTGACACCATATGCATCTCTGGCAACTTTCATATTGTGTTTTCCAGGTGTTAAGATTCCTCTCAGCAAGTGTTTAATTCTGCCCATCTTCACCCTTTTAGTTTCTGTGGTGATTTGCAATGTGAAGGCAGCAATCTGTGCCAGGTTCTCACAGGCTTCTGGGAAGCCACAACTCTTTCTGTCTAGCTCTTTAAAGCAAGAGGCTGCTCTGATGTCTTTTTGGGCAGCTATTACTAATAGCATTTTTTGTCAGCCCAAACCGATACACGCTGTTCTTTACAGCCCAGTTTTGTAAAACTTCTTTATTCCCAACAGTTCTACATGTCATTCAACATTTAATGCAGCCTGGCCTATCTCTACCTTAAAGGTTAATCCAAATATTTGCTCAAGTAACCTCAGGTCACAAAACACAACCAGAATGTAGTAGCAAGACCCTGAAATGGGACAATTATAACAAATTTTCTTTCAATCTACACATTAAAGCAGCCATGTGCTTTCTATCCTCTCCAGCACCTGTGCACCCACAGTCTGACAATGTCATCCAACTTTAATAACTCCTGACTTTTTAATATTTATCAAAATGTACATAAGTTTTTCTTCTTTGTATCCATAAACAAAAACTGGTAAGATGAAGTGAGGGAAAAAAAGAAGAAAGTTAGAAACACTTTCCATGACAAACATATACATGCATGCCTATATATTTGTGATTTTATATTCCATGATTCTATGATATGTTTTTGTAGATTTCATCTCAATAAAAGCTAAGCACATCTCCCTTGCTGTAACTCGACCTTCATGTTCTTTTATTGATGTAATCAAATATTTCCCTCAACTATTTCTCAGCCTACTGTTTTGCTGACTCTTTGCACGACAAAAGAGTTTAGATACATGCCCTCTATTATGGGGGCAATATATATATTTATTTTAAATGCAAACCAACTTTTCTTCCATGACAGTTAACAAGTGTTAATTATAGAGTTACTGCAGCACTGACCTCTTTTACACAGTGATGATTTTTCCTTAGTAATGCAAGGAAGAGGAAATGATATGACTTTCCAAACCCTCTGGTATGTAGTACCCATTACATATATTTAAGGAACATCTGAAACAGATCTTGTCATCAAACTCGAGAATGAAAAATGACTTCTGTAATTATTTCCACAATAAAGTTATCTATGCTTTCTCCTCATTCAAATTCACACCAGGTTCAGAGCTCTGGAACTTCTGATAAATTTCATATAGATCCTGAGACCAAAGAATTCGTACATTTACTGACAAATAAGAATGTCTCAATGATAATCTCATCTGTGACCAGGATTCCCTGACACTCTTTAGCTACATATATCAAGATACCAAAAAGATTAAATGCTCAAGCATTCTTGTACTTCTGTATTTATATATTTTCATTTAATTTCATGTATATTGAGATTTACAACTGTGATGATGTTTACATACAATCTCATAACCACTGCTCCTTACAGTTGCAAAGCTGCTAACTGACTTAACGGTTCTACCATCCACGCATTTACAGAAGAAAGGTTTTGCATCTGAAAACCATAACCCACTTCCTATTCATGGTCAGAAAGCCTAGCTATTGCCACCAATGCGAAAGAAACTTACTCTGGAGAGCAGCAATATGGAAATAAAATGAGGAATAGTCATTTTGTACTCAAAGTAACGTAGACTACATCATTGTTCCTGACTTCCTTTACATGAACTGCAGTGTAAGAATGAAGAAAGTTGCCGCTGCTCAGAGGAAATAGTAGCAGTACACTGCTCCTGAGTCTACTTTGCTGCCTTTTCTAAAGCACTTAATGAAATGCAACTGGCCTTCCACTATCACATGAAGAGGTGGAAATGAGGTGACACAATATATAGTCCTCACATCCATCACCTTCCTCTCACAGTTGTTCACTGCTTCTGTCCTGTTTCCCTTGTATCAACTCACGTCATCTCCTATAAAGATAAATTTTATACATAGAAGTAAGTTTCCAGAAACTGTTGTATTCCAACCAGCCACTACAGAATGATGCTTTTAAATGTACCTAAAAATAATCTAAGCCACAGTCACAGAAATGCCTACACATTTATGTTTTACCACCACTCTTCCTTATGTAAGTTCAAATTTTGTCAGGAGCTGTTTATAAGAAGTACACTTGGCCATACCCTGAGCTGGGTTAAACTACAGCATAAACAAAATATCTTGGTTAATTAGTATTTCTGCATTTTCCATCACCATGATTCACATTAGAATTTAATCCCTCAAATACAGACAGCCTAATGTATTCCTAAAGATGCTTTTCAGTTTCAGGCTTATTTTTCTTTAGACACCACAGCATGGAAAAAAAAGAGAGTCCTGATTCAAGAAAAAAAGAAATTATTCTGCAAAGAATAGGCCTAAGCACTAGTTTGTTTCTTTGGTTTTTGTTGGTGGTGGATTTTTCTTTTATGAACAAACAAATTCCACAAGATATTAAATAATTTAACTATATTTTTAAAAATAATAAAGCACAATTAGATCCAGGAAATAAATTCAAACTTAAATTTCATATAATGATTCTCACTGGAGTAATCCACTGCTCTTTTCAAAGAAATGAAATTGCTGAAGCACACAATGTCCTTGACTGACCAGTTCAAGACAGATCCCATGTGTGATGGATATTATACTAGTACTGTGTCTCAGATCCAAGCAGAGCTGTATGGACCTCCAGCTATAAACAGCCCCTTTTCCTTTCCCCCTCTGTACCCCAAAAGAGACCAGCAGGCAATGAAAACACAACATTTCTTTGCTAGATGAAAGTCAAGCCGCCAGTCAGACCTCAGAACAGGCTTGATGCTCAGAAGGAGGTTGCCTAAGATACATGGCCACTCAACCTCATCACCAAAACGTGCCACTCCCAATGACGTTCTAGGCAAAGATCAAAGCATTCATCATGAGACCCCATCAAAACAAGCCTGTGGCAACACTGCATTCCAGCAACATTACTCATGTTGCTTTGATTCCCATGTTGCAATGCTGGTACAGTAACATTAAAGCAACTTATCAGCACTCAGCAGGTTTTCAATAACATATTCTAGCCCATCTTCAGACACATTTTACTGTAGTTGAAGTGCAGTATTGCAGCCCTTCCCACCCACCCAGGTTTGGGTATGCTAGGCAAAAAGAGGAGAATGTCTTTCTGCAGATGCTTACTAGCAACACTCAGTGCAAAATATGATTCCATATCACATACAAGACTGCTATTGGGCAACTCCCTTAGTTAAAGGATGCTGCACTGCCCCACCATCTGATAAAAGAAATACTTGTTTTACTGCTTACAAATATCACGAGTGAAACAGTAAACCATAAGTAGTCTTAAATAACAGTTGCATGATGTCTCAGGAAAACTTTCATCCTGTTTTTTCCAAGTCTTCACATACTTATCTATACTAAGACCTTTGTATATGCCTACAGACACTGCACTGGAATTGCAAGTGGGTGCAGATGACATTAGCAGAGTGAGATAAAGCGTCCTTTGTGAAAAGTAGGCTGGCACTCTATGGAAATCAGGAACCATCCAGGAGCACACAAGCATGGCACTGACTTCAAGTTTTGTTTCATGATAACTAGGACTTTGTGTTTGTCTCCTGTTTAGGGATGGAGCAGGACAAATATAAAGCTTTGAAAAGAAAATTTAAAATAAATGGTCTGTTGGAAAGACATTCATGCAGCAAGTGTGTTACAGCCAGCCTACAGAGATTACTAAGGGCATGGGGCTTGTCTGGGTTAAGTTTAATTACTGTCTGGGGAAGTAGATGGGACTCTTACATACAACTTATGGAACAGACCCCCTTACTATCACCTCCAAAATCACTACACCTCCAATTAATGCAAAGATAGCTACTTTTCATTAAATCAATCTATTAGCTCTTCTGTTTCAGTTATGTTAAAGTTTGGAAACATCAGTTTCATTTTCTCACCAAGATGCTCTCCTAAAGATAGTGCAAATCTTCATTGCCACATGCCAAAGTGAGAGAGACAACTCTATTCCTTCAGGTTCAGCTCTTGTCCTCCTGGCATCACAACATAAAAGCCATGGCTCCACAGTGCATCAGGTATTCTAGAACTTGTAATTACTGTCACTGCAATTTCAAATGCAGCTGTCCGAAACATAAAAGAAATAGATCTGATGCCTGAATTACAAAATGCCCAGAAATTCATTCATGCCACATTCTTTGGCAGTACATCAAATTTGAAATACTGTACTTCTTACTTATATAAAGCAAAATTAAAATAAGCAAAGTCTCTACCATTCCAGTTGTTGAATTTGATCTGCATTTTACATTAAAACAGCCTTAGAAAGGTTCATATGGATCGTTGTGAAAATCAAATGGCACACAGCCAAACCACAACATAGTGCAAAAGTAGGCCAGTCATCTGCACAGAACCTGCTGTCATTAAAATCGATGAGTAAATTGTTGTGGAATATTTTACTTGATTCCAGTTTGAAATTCAGATCAACACTGCAGTCAGTTCACAGCAAGATGGGATTTAATGCTCTACGCAAGAAGAGGACTTTTTATTTTTATAAGATAGAAATGAGCCACTATTGAGAATGTTATTTCTAATAGCCTGAGAGTAATCCCTGAATTGATGTATGCAATTAAAACACAACATTTTTCAAAAGCAATATTCAATTTAAAAGGAAATTATTTATGTAATTGTTGCTCTGCAGACTGGTTTAAATAAAGAGGCTTTTTTGCTCTTGCAGCAATCACAGTCAGTCTGTAGGAATATTAATGTTAAGTTTCAATTCCATTTTTTATGTACACTGGTTGCTATTTTCATGTTCTGGATAATTTTCAGGTTGTAAATATATTTTTTTGAAATAACAAAAATGCTCAAAAATAAATTGTTATCATATAATTTCCAGTTCCTTCCTTTGAAGCTTTTCTGCATGAACTGAAAGGTATAATTGTCCTCTGCCTGTGAAGAAAAGCTGGTATGTACATGCAAATGAGGGTCACTGAAATTTCCATAAGAGACAGAACTACTGTTGCATTGGACATTGGTCCTTTCACAGTAACAGTCTAAAGTGTTGGTGGGAAAAATACAATAAAGCAAACAAATTTAAGAAGTAAATCAAAACCCTGTGAGGAAATGTAAAAAAAGTCTTTTTCCATGAAAACTGGCCTCTTAAAGGTAATATCATGTTCTTGAAGTTTACCACATAAAATTTATTTCCATCATAGCACCACCATAAAGAAGAAAGTCTGATTACTGATGATGCAATTAAAATCATTGCTCTCCAAGTTATTTATAAGCTGTCAAATGGAGACAGTAAAAAAAGACCAAAATAAGTGTGCTTTTTATGTGCCATAAATCTGAAATTGGTCACCTAAAATTGTAAAACTTTATATAGGGATGCCTGAAATTAAATCTAAGAAAATAGGTGGAAAGGATTTAAAACACACAAAAAGATTCACCTCACCTCACAGGGGGCTAGTCTCCCTTAGAGAAGGTTGACTTTTTTTTGTGTTAAAAACTTGAATCCTAATTTTCAAGACTGAAATTGCAGAATTCTGTTCAACACTACTGAAGAATGTAAGTATTCTTGTGATCTGAATCTGGAAAATAACGTTAATATTTTACCTGAGTATTACAAACTCCTTGAATTGGCAGCTGTGCAAAACAGCTACTAAGTTTAATTTCTGTTTCCAGACAGGTTCATTCACCAGTATTACTGTGATGTCAAGCAGAGTAGAATGTGCACAAAGAAAGCAACTATGAATGGAAATTATTACAAGTTATATAATTTTTTTAAATCTACATTATAGAACAAGATAGGTTTTTTCATGCAAAACAGTTGTTGATAGCTTATCTGTTTACTTATGTGTGAGTTTTAAATCATGCTATTGTTCCCTTCATAAGCCATACTATTTTGTTTAGTTTCATAGAGCACAAAAAAATTCTCACTGCATTTTTTGCATATAGCTTGGGTATATGTTGTTACTGTGCTCATGAATCTAGAACAGACTTCTATTCTAAATAAACCTCATTATGGATTCAACTGTTTTAGTCTGTAATGGATTCTCATAGAACACGTTCTCTGTGTTCTTAGTTCTACAGTTTTCTTAAATGAAAAATAAATGTATTATGTTGCTCAGTTTCCTCTGTATATACACCTCCTATGTGGCAGATGCGTTTTCTACCTATGAATACAGTAGCTTTATAGAGAACCTTCAGATGGGGGAAAGAGAAAGGAGAGAAACCCCTAAACATGCAGGAAAATATATTACCATATATAATCATATATTTTATAAATTAAATGATGCAGATAGAGTCTTATGCCTTTGTGAGAGGATGCAATCTTCCTGAAAGCCAAGGTAAAATAATGTTTTCCTGAATGAGTCACCTTATGTAGCCTGAGCAGCAGCTTGCCATAGTTACCAAATTGTACTATGCACAGTATTCCTTCTTTTCTCCATTTTATGCTGCTTTTTTCCAGTCATTAACATTTTTTTAATCTTCTCTCCTGCTTCTGAAGGGGAAATTGGTTCCTTTCTGTAGTGCTGACCATCTGTGCTTGCATGGCTTTTTCCTTTTTGTACTAAACAAATCCTCATCGCTGCCTCTGTCTACCAGGTGCAGCTCTCAAATATTTACAGTACATCAGAACAGTGCCTAGCACAAGAAAACCCCAAACAGGATCACAGTTACAGAAAGCTTCCCATCTGCAAGATCTATTTGTGCAGGGAGATGGTCTGCCTATAACAGTGTGGCTCTTAGCACCTTTCAACAAGAATAACTTAAGGCATTCAGCCTTTTCCTCCAGGATTTAAACAAAGGAGAAAAGCAGAAAGAAAAACTTCAAAGAGTTATGCACTTCCTTCCCTGGCAGTACTGCCAGGCTGACACTGAATAGAGAGGCCATGCTCATTAATGAAATGTGATTGTGCTTGCAAGATCAGGCCTTCGATTTTAAAACTGTCATCATGAATAAAGACAATAGTACATACAAAGGACTGAAATAAAGTATTTTAAATATATTTTCAATGATTCTCTAGGGAAAAAAAGGGGGGGGAGGGAAGCCTCAATACACGTCACTCACCTGAAAAGACATTGGGAAATGCCTCTGTAGAAGCCTGCACCCCTGAGGACTTTCTTGAATGAGTCAAAGGCACTCTTTCAGTTTGAAATTTCTCTCTAAACCCCTTGTGCTCCAAGTAGCCCGCAGAGCCCACCTTCTGTGTTATCTCACATCTGTGATTATATACCTCTTCTGTCCAGTCTGCAGAACGACTAAATAAACCTGCCAAACTAGCAGACCTCTGCTTCTTGATGAGGACTTTTTCTTTTTTGTGGAAGGACTCCTGCCTCCTTGTAAAAAGTGGGCTCTGGGATGGGGAGGGAGAAGGCGAATGGTTGGGAGAACTCAGTTGCCTAGTTGTGGTTTTGATGTAACAAGGGTTAATTAGATAGGGCTTAAAGCATCGGGAACCAAGCACCGGACTGCCTCCCGTCCCCTCAGAGGACAAAATGCCATTTTTCATTTCCGTGGATAAACCATTATGCAGGTCCTCTTGACTGGCTGACAGAGTGTGCTTCTCTTCCTGAGTCTCAGCAGAACGATCACGGCCTGCATCTGAAACACCATCCTCCGTTACTGAGCTCTGCAATTCCACAGCCTGCACTTCAGCAATTTTAGTCTCAGCATCGGCTACCAAGGTTGGAAAGGGTTGTGTGAAGCTGTGTGTCTGAGACCTGTTTTCTACTGCAGTTCTGTTTAAATCACCTTCTAGTTCAGTAGCTACCGCATCCACCCCAGCAATAAGCTGTTCCTGCTTCTCAATCAACAGCTTATGCTCCTGTGTTTCAAATAAGCCGTTACCAGGAGAGCCTGTGCCATTTTCTGCTTCTTTCAGTTCATGTTCAGTTGCACAGGAAACAGGAATGTTTTCTGCAATTTCAGATATTGCTGGAAAAGCTCCCTCAGTGTCTGGGCTCCTCTCTTTGTCAGTTGTAGTTACTGAAAGAAACCGTTCAAAATCTAAGGGGGCTGCATCCGAATTAGCCGTGTATCGGCCCATTGTTTTGGTGACAAGCTCCTCAGTTCCAATGTTAATTGCCCCCTGCTGCTGCTGCTGCAGTCTAATAGCTTGCTGGATATCAGAAAGCAAATCCTCTTGTTCTGCGGCTGAATGGAAACTGTATATATCCGTATCGGAGCCAGAGCTGGTCCTTTGTCCATCTTGTGCCTCTGCTGCAGCCGGGACAGTTTCATTTCTGATTTCAAAATGTTCAACATCTGTGTCTGAGAGACCCCCTTCATCTGCAGAGATGCTTATATCTGGAGTTTTGGTAACAATTGAATGAGTACTGTCCAGCTCTCCAGCCTGCAAGGCCTGGCTTTCCAAAACATCCTCCCGTGAACTACTATTCCCATCCTTAGCCTTGGACAGATTTTTTCTGATCCTCAGATTTGAAAACACTGAGGCCCTTGAGTCCGACTTACCCTTCTTCTTACCGGATTCACTTCCTTTTGCATGCTTTCCCAGTCCCCTTCTGCTTCCCAATACCTTCTTTGTGCTTTCTGTATCCTTGGGCCCAGAGGCATCCTCTCCTCCTTCATGCACATCACCTGTATTTTTCTTTAGCTTCCCATCTTGATTCCCCATGATTTTCCGCAGTGCAATACCTTCAGCAATCAAGCCATGCTCCTGGATTTCATTCCATTGGCCTGCCGGCGAGATCCCCTCTGGCAATCCAGGTTTGTTTTCAAGCGGTGGTGATGCAAGTGAAGCAAAGGCTTGCTGTGCCTCTTTCCCATCTGCTAGAGCTGCCTTTTTGCATAATGTGCTGCTTGCACTGGGCTCCGCTGGGACATGCTCAGTACAGCACTGAGAGATGCAGACAGCTCCTTCCAATGGCAGCTGCTCATGGAGCTGCCTGCTCTCCGAGCTGCTGCTGCCGCACTCTTGTTTCTTTAGGAAGGATTCTGTGAAAAGTATTTCCTTTATAAAAGTCACTTCTTTTTCCACTGTTTTTATTGCCTGCATTGCAACCTCAGCTTGTCATCAAATCATTTATAATTTCAGGACTTCAAGCTCCTGAAGGAAAAAAATAAAAATAATAATTAAAAAAAAAAAAAGGTTAAAGAAAGATACTTTAATTACTCTGCAATTGTTCAAATCAATACAATAACAACCTTGGAAAGATAAATACTATGATTATTTAATAGTTTATAAGGCACTTAAGCATATGCTACTTTGACAGATTACACAGTACCTCTGGTGATTTATGTGTTTACTTATTAAAGGCCACCAAAACATGATACATAACTTTAAAAGGAGAGTCACTCTGAAACTAGATAAAAGACAGTAAACAAAAAAGTTCTTTCCACAGTTTTAGAGAGTTTCACTTTAAAATTCAATACATTATGCTAATTACACTATAGAAGCATCCTACAATTTGTATTCTGAGAAGGTAGATATACTATTATTCCCAGGAGAATCAACTCATCAATATTAAAACACACTGCCATTGTTTTCTCTGATAAGAACATCTGGCATGAAACAAGATAAAACAAGCAAGAAAAACAGCAGTATTCAAATGCTACTAAGGAATACAGTAAAACATTCCCCTATTTCACTTTATATACTAATAATTGATTTAGACACAGTCACTTGTTAACTATTTTGGAAGCCTGTGCAACAGTTTCATGAGTTGCTGCTTCTCTGTTTTTGGTTTAGATGTATAAGCATCAATACTTCATAAATACTTTTCATAAATAATTTTCCTGAAGTCCCAATTTAAAAATTTACACTTAAAATGATGAGAATAGAAACAAGAGAGCATAAAGAATGCCAAACTGCCAAGTTCAATATCTTGGTTCAATACCAGCCAAGAAGTAACTAGACTGATTTCTGTTTATGAATTATCATCTTTAAACTGCTCAGTCTAATAGATTCTGTTTCTGTGAAAGACTTTATGTATTCCTCACACTTCTGAGCTTCATTACTAGCAATATTCCTTTCATCGGGAATCACTTAATACATCATTCCAGGGAAATGCATCCTAATGGTTTACCTAACTCTTACTTTTGGTGTAATTCTCTTCCTACCAGAGGTTTCACTTGCTTTTCTCTGCCTTAATACATATTACACTTTAAAAAACTATGCAGGCAACTCCTCACACACACTGTTCTTTTCAAGGGATTATAAATACCTTAACAAACCTGGGATGTGGTTATTGTTAAATAATTGCTTTGTATTCAGTTTGGAAAGAATATCATTGTCAGTAATACATGCAATAAATTATTCTGAGACATAATTTCTTCCTTGTGCTTCTTGGTCACTTACTGCTCTTATGTTAAATCCTGTCCTGAATGGCCTGTGCCTTAGGCACCAGAAGCCTTCTGTCTACAAGAACTCAAGTGTTTTAAGTGAGTCAGATGACTTCATATACTCAGTGGGATTTTTTTTTTTTAAGTGTTCACTTATCTAATGAAGTGAGCTTTTCTTAATTTCTTTTCATTTTTAGCACTCAGCATTCATAAACATACTAGAAAGAGCTAGTATAGCAAAATCTTCAAAAGCACATTAAGTGGTTTAGCTTTTTGTGTCCATTCCTGCTTTTGCTTTCTGTTGCCCTACTTACTTTCTAAGTTGTTGCAATATTCTACAGCATTATTACATACTTGCAAAAGGCTTTTCAAAGCTCAGGTAATTTTGGTCCATCTGAAGATACATAGTAAGAATTACTTAAGGCACAGTATAAGGGAACCATAGAAGTAGGATACTACCTTGTTGGGTATTTTGACTAACTAGAACTGACAAGGATTTAACCCTTGATTACAACTGGAGTACTTGTAGCTTCCAACCACATTTAAGAGCTCTTCTCCCACTAAAATCTGCCAGATATTAAAAGAAATATAAAGTTACTGTGGACTGAATGCATAAAGGAAATATAGAATTAATGTGATGGTCTAAAAGATTCCTTTCCTTCCTTCTCTGTAAACTTGCATTACGAAGACAACATACTCCTATTACAACTAATGATAATTCACCAGCAGTAATTACACTGCAAATTAGGCTGCAAACCAAGCTATTGACAATGCTGGGGTTATAAGACAGTCATATTAATGGCTGATTTTCAATATTTGTTTAGAAACTAGAAACTTATAATGGTTTAAATCAGGTACCTGCATTATTTCCTAGAAGTTTTCATACAGAACATCCTGATTACTAATTTCTTCAAAAAACACACAGACTAATATAGCCATAGATATTACCTCAATTTAAATATATTACACTAAAAATTATTCTTTTTTTTTCAACCTGCAGCTGTAATCCTAAAAACAAAGGAACTGTAGGAAAAAAAGCCAAAACATTTTCTAGATTGTCACTCAATGTGGTAACTTAGCCATCATAGATTTTGACCAGGATTTAGGATCTCTATGGGGAGAGAACATTGTTAAAATGGTCATACTCATATGGACATCAAAGAATTCACTCTGATTATTCCAGAGAAGGCACAGAATATATTTGAAAAATAAACAACCATGGGGACAAAACACACCTCAGAGTGTCAAATACAACTCTCACTCAGCATTTACAGGAAAGTACAAAAAGTTAACATTAGCCAAACATAAAAACAAATGTTTATATTTTGGTGTTATTCTCATGAGTCCTTTAAATTCTGAAAAAAACATATTAAAAATCAGCAAGAACCCAGAACATTTTGTCATGAGTATAAGCTACCTTTTAAAAGTTAAGAATGTATTCAGTATTCTACAAAACAAAAACCAAACAAAAACAAACAAACAAACAAACCCAAATCAATACCAGAAAGTAAATGAGAAAAAAGAGGTTTTTAGGTGTTCAAGAAAGATATGTCCTTTTGAAGAGTAACCATAACTCAGCTTGCTGTAAACTGTCAACAAACAATTTAAGCTAGTTGGCAAGCCTGCCTGCCTTATTTAATAGTTGACTGTGGTCAGGCAAAAATATCGAGGGTTGAGATCACACGAACAGGCCAGAGATCCACCTCACCTCTTGTTCTCCTCTAAAGCTCAGCAGACATGAATGGGAACACAAAGAGGAGAAACAAAACTTACAGCTCAAAACAAATTGCCCTTGAGCTCCACATTAAGATGTTCCTGTTAAAAAAATACAGTCCCCTTATGAGAGTAGGATTATTTGCAAGACAGTTACCATTTCCTGCAGCCTCTCTGGAAAGACAGCCAGATCCCCCCAGCACTACCTCCCTACCAACCCACATGTCCTGATGGGAGGGGAAGGGACTACAGGCTGCACAAATTGCCCACAGCTGGGTGAAGACCTCAGCCTCCTGGAGACAGCCAAGGCAGAGAACTGCCCTTGGGTGGGGCTGGGGTGAGACCCTCCTCCCCAGATTCATCACAAAAAGGCTGGGTAACAAGTTCACATTCTGGTATTTTGGGCTTGTTGCCATCATAAGCTGCCTGGCAGGAGAGAGGAGTACATAGGGAGCCTGCCCTGAGGAGACACAAGTATCTGGAGGTGGATGAATTTTCAACGTGTTTTATGTACTGTGGTATTTCATTCTGCTCCCAGTAGTAGTCCCTACTAGCAAGCAAGCCCTTCTAGAGTGAATGTAATAATGCCCCATCACTGCCACTGAGGAGCACAGGGCTGCCATAGGCCATGCTCATGAGGGGTCAAGCCTTTGGGCAGGGTTCAGCTTCACTAGTACAATCCCAGCAAAGGGTTTACACCACAGGAGTGATGGAAACACACAGAGTATCCAAACCAACACCTTGGCAGTAGCACTGTGGCTACCAGTGCAGAAGCACGAACACTACTGTGCAGTAAATGAGTGTGTGTGTGTGAAACAAATGTGCACCCAGAAGGCGTCACAATATGTGCTCTGCATGTACCCTTATACTGCCCTTCATGGTGAGCTGAGGAGCAGGCTCTATAAGTGCATTCCTGACCAGCTTATTCAGGACCTCAAAGGGGCTGGCCAGGCTATGTAACTGTACATGTGTACATAAGGGCTCTGTGTCCCCCTTCACTGCTGGGAATTCGCAGTAGCTGGGGTAGGCTGCTGCAGGTGCTTTCCTGGGGGTAAGCAGCAACATTTGTTGTCCAGGGTGGAGACCTGCTGGAGGAGGCTCTAACACAGCAGGCAAGGCCTGAGCTGCCTCTGTCAGACCCTCTGCCTCACTTCTACACAGAGAGCTGAGAATGGGGTGGTAGCAGTGCTAGAGCTGCAGCACCTTTCTGCAGAGCCCAGGTTCCATGGCAGTGCTGTGGGAGTTGGGCTCTGCTTCCCACAGCACTATGGCTCCTCTAGCCTCCCTAAACCCCACTCCCTGAGGGGACAGGGCTACTGCTTGAAGAGGGAGAGTAGGGCTGCCAAGGGGATCCTCACCTCTGCTGTACACCCCATACAGAGATTTATTTTTAAATTACTGTCTCAGTATGCATAGGTTTGGCTTGGAGATAAAGGCTTATAGATTAACAGAGCTGCTTTAAAGTACTCTGGTGTCACACTACTGATTGGGATACGACAATGCAGACAGTATGAAAAAGGGTTTTTTAAGCAGACCAGGATATTCCTAGCTGTCTGTATGTTGCTAAAACTTGAATTTTCATAAGCCAGTGGAGGGTTCACTCTCATTCAGTCCACTGCTGGAGGCAGGTCCCCTGTTTTCACTGTCCTGCAGCATCAAGAAACCTCCCCCCAGCTGCCACTGAGCATGATGGAAAAGTTATCTCCCCAGAAGGTATGAACTATAATTAAATACTCCCTTACACTGCCAAAGCCATGCTCTGAGCAGTTGAAAATCGTTTCCTGACCCCACAGTCCCCATCAGTTTGATCTATAGGGATAATTATCTTCCATGATTTTACAAGCTTTAGTGGACTCAGTTCCCCTCTCTGACCTGCAAGGGCCAAGTCATGAGATCAGAAAATCCAATGTGGGCTAAGAGACCATGGTGGCTATGGATGAAGTTGGTCCTGCTCTTGCCTCATTTAGTTGCTAGTGGATAAGAGAGTCTACTTTTTCTTTTAATGCTTGTCTGAGCAGTATGAAATCATGCCTCATGCATTGTATTTATATTAAGTTGAGGTGATCCAGTTCAAGCAAGCAATGATCCACGATCCTAGGCGAGTGTTTGGCTTGCCTAGGAGCTTTTATTAGGTGCATGAGAAAATAATGACTAGGATTTTCAAATGCCTGCTACATAGTGCTGAACGTTTACCTGCATAGTTTCTAGCTGGTGAGAACATTCAAAATTAACATATCTGAAGAAGGTAGGTCTCCAGCAATGTAATGTTTGCCAACTATGATACAGAGTGCCCACTGGTTAGGAGCCAAAATCTTTATGAATAGTTTAACCTCTGAGATTTCTCACCTAAATGCAATATCACATTTATGCATTGTGAAACAGAGATTTTTTTTGTTTAAAAATATGATCAGTTTGACATAACAAAATCTATACCCATTCCAACAGCCATTTTATTATTTTTCCCTAACATTTGCATATTCTTACTGCTGCTTTATTGTAAAATATACTTTTCAGCCTAAAAGCTAAACAGAACCTCTTGTAGTTATATAGGATAGGTTGCCTGAACAGCTGCACACAAAACCCTGCCAGCACTCCTGAGATGCGTGCATTGCAGGTCAGGGTCAGGTCACAGAAACAATCTCTGAAAATCCAGGCCTCTGCAAATACTGCAGTGACTCCTGTATCTGGCATACAAGATGCTACACTAGTATTATAAACAAACCTGAGCAGTAGGGAAAAGTGAAGGTCTGTTTCATTTCCTATCACAGACTGAAAAGTGGGGTATCTTGCAGCACAGCTCCAACTTGTCTGCTAACATATGCTAAGCAGATTCAATGAGATGCTGTGTAGGCTGCATCATACATTAAAAAAATAGTAATAGATCAAAGAAGCACAGATAAGACAGTTTCTGCCATTTAAACTACTGTAAAATACAGTCAAAAATCAGAGTAAGAGTCTAAGATATAAATTTTATTTTCTAAGGGAATTAAATTTTGCAATAGACATGTTTCTTCAGTGCTCATAATAGCTTTTGAATCCAGTAGGAACTATCAGCCAAGCATTTAAGATGAAGATTATTAAGCCTCTGTAAAATTCAAAATAAGTATTTAGGTAGAAATGGAAAAGATAAGCAGAAATGACTGTGTCCGTTGATCAAACAAGATTCACATAGTTTAGAACTACCCAACACAAGCAAGCATTTCAAAGGGAAAAATGAGAGCAGATGAAAAGATTTATTATACTAGAGAATAAAGAAACAAAGAATACAAATCTGTAGAAAATTTAGCCTCCTGATATTTATTCCTTAGAGAAGAACATATTCTGTTAAATCAAGCAGAAAATTACATATTGTCTTTTTGGTTTTCTTGGACAACTCCCAGAGTACTTAATGACATGGTTGAAAAATGTGGACCTTGATCATATCAGTGGATCTTTTTTGCCTGCAGAGAACCCAAAATACCACAAAACAATGGCAGATTTTTGAGCCTAGTCTTTTCCTGTAGGAGGCAAGGGATTAACTTAAGTACTTAAGGCTCTAATTTTCTTTTCTACTGCAGCATTTATCCATCAGTCTGAAGGAAAAGTTGATAAAGATCACGATTTTTTCCTGAGATTTCAGTTTTTAAAGTTCCCAGCCAGTGACATGGGTTGTTTTTGAAAATAAGCGGAGAGAGAAAAAAATAATTCTTCATTTTTAATCCTCTTCTATTAGAGATCAGTTTCTGTTCTTTCACAGACATTCACACACACACATATGGTTTTGCAGTTTGGGTGAAATAAAAGAGAAAACTATTGACCATCTTTCAGGGTTTTTTTAAAACAGCAAACAACCTTCTATAAATTGCCGTAAATATGTTCCCCGATGGAGAGAACAACCCTGGGCCATGCTCACTTTGTAAACCACTTGAGGAAGTTTACAAAATGGGATGGTTTTGAAGATAAGGCAGTATTTTTGGACAAATTTGTTTCCTTGTCTCAAATAAATTTAGTATTTAGAATACATAATTCTTAATAGTGTTTTAAGCCTTTATATATGTACTTTCATAATAGGGGAGAGACTGGAAAAGTGAGAGGAAATTATGAAACCTGATTCAAGGCCTTGAGATCTCTTGTTTCTAGGCTTTTTATGTAGAGAAAAGGCTAGCTATAGTACTATTTAGCATACCTAAGTTTAATTTCTTGAACTGAATCTTTTCTACACTATACTAGTTTTCCATGAAGTTCCCACATAAAGGACATGATCAGAGAAGCTTTATGAATACCTCTCAAGGTACCCCAGAATTAGATGTTGTTATTGGTGCAATAAATTTGACCTGCATTCGGTATTTTGTCATTTGCCTATTCTGTTGAATCTGCGGTGTCCTAAAGCAGCTGGCTTGGGGGCCAGCAGTAGTTTGCAGGACATTGGCTGGGCTACAAATCTATATAAATGCAGTACTTGCTAATGTCCAAGCAGTCATGGCTGCCTGATTAGGCTGAACTACTTCAGTTAGGACTTATCCACACTAAGAGAGGTGCAACTATATAAAGTGGGCTCAGTCTACAACTTATGTTTTATGTCCTTGGGTAGGCCTTAAGATGAGAGACCCAAAACCTAATTAAAACAGCGAATTCCTCCTGGTTTTGTAGTTAAAATAGATTTTTTATTTTTTTTTTGGCTGAATAGTTATCGTAACAAACCAAGTTCTGATGTTTGTTGTCTCTATAAAGGAAATACATTGCAGATGAACAGCTGGCAATCTATTTGACTACAGTAAGACAAAAGAATGATGGTGCAGCTGAATAACCTAGATGCCCAGATAAAGGTCAGGAAATTCAATTAGGATGATAATGTTTTTGTATCAAAAGGATTATGTCATCCATAGAGGCCACCATTAAACTACAGCTTTTGTAGGGCTAAATACATAGGGTAACTAGTGTGATCCAGTTAAGGAATGAAAAGTCCCTCCTATGAACAATTACAAGGTTTTTTTTGACAAATCACTGTTTCTGCTCACTACACTCATTCCAAATGTCTTATATTCTTATGCCTTTCTTCGTCAACTTCAACATCTTTGCCTAACAAAGTATATAATATCAACTGTCCTACTGAATTTCTTATCCCAAGCAATTCTCTTTTTGTGTGATGTCTCATCTCATTTCATTTCATGAAGGTCATCCACAGACAAAGAGAGTCCTCAATATAGCAGGTAAGCTGCTTCTAACTACAAAATGGCATTTCTTCTCTACTTGTTTATCTTCATTCATTTATTTGTCTGAAATTGTTGGTCACTCCAAAGACCTACATTACTTTGTCAGTTTCTAAAGCAGCTTTCCTTGCAGTGCCATTTCTTCCTTCTAAGGATCCCCATTCTGTCCTATATGTGCTAATTGTTCTGCCTTTAAATGCTGTATCATCACATCACTCTTATCTAATCCAAAATCTTCTTCACCGACGTAGAGTCACATCTATGGCTATGATGAAAGGAGTCACTTCCATCTCTGGCTAGATAGCCAATAATGAGTGGAAGAACATTTTCTTTCAGCAATTACTGTGGTCAGGGAGTACAATGAAATTCTCTCACAGGTTTACAGCTCAGATATTATCATTGTTTTTATTTCTTCCTCCAAAATCCCAGCTCCTGATTATCACTGTTAAACATTAATGCCCGTGTCTTTCAAATATTGTCAAGACATGACTTACCATATAAAGGACATACTGTATTCATCATCTGTTTAATCTGTAGTTCTTATACAACTTCCTTTAGCTCTATTTCACCTTTTTGGGAACGCTGAGTTGGGTTCCACTCTTCAGTGTCACAATCCGAACAGAGCTGGTCAGAAACAGAAATAATTGAATATTTGTCTCCCTAGATTTTTATAGATGGTTTCTACTGAGAAAACATGTAAAAAAGAGATTAAGAACAATTAAACTTAACTACTACAATCTTCAGTTCTGAGAAAGAATGGCAAACAGGGTGGAGAGTTAGAATTCAGACAATGCTTGCTTCATGTCTCAAGGTCTTAATTTATCCTAAAACATTTTAGATTAAAATGTCATAGCCTACAGCACTTCAGCACTTTAGTTAAGGAACCTGAAGTAATACCAAAGTACTGATTTATGTAACACGTGGCAAGAAAACTTTCAAGAAAATGTTTTATTACGCTTGGTCCCCAGTCTTGCCAATGTCATCATACTAAGAGCCTACATAAAATTATTTTGAAATTAGAGTCCTTCCTAGCATCCCAGCTGGTCAGCTAACTCATAAAATGACATGAGATATATCATTCCTATTTCACTTATGTTCAGAAAAGTTGTTCAAGTAAATAAGATTGAAATGCTCAGCAGCATTCCTAAATTTAACTTAAAACGGGTTTGTGCACACTGTCAATATAGAAACTCATCTTGTTGTATGTGTGCACAATAAGAAGGACAAATTATGCCCTAAGAGGGGTTATCTTTCTATTTTTTTAGGTAATGCACTCAGCACCAAGGGAAAAAAACACCACCTGGGGGAAAAAGATCAATGTTCAATTAACAAAATTCTGATGGTCTTTTTATCCAACTTAATTTTACCTGGGATAGATTTTTCCTGGATTATGGGAAGTATTTACTAAAATAGTGTTAGGCCACCTTATCATAGCCTAAAAACAGAGGAAAAAAAAAAGTCATGAGAAGAATCATGACTTTAAAATAAGGCATTCTCATTGTTATCCGCCACTTTATTTATTTGTCTCTGCGCCAGAAATCTTGCCAGTATCCCCAGATAATGAAATATTTTGGGATATATCATCTTAAAAACTCAAAAAAAAAAGGGATTTGGACTGATGGTACATCTGGTTCATCATCATGTCTCTAGCAGTTATCAGTACAATGTTGCAGGAAACACTTTAGCAGTAAGCAATGGGAAATTTTGTTCCCCAAGTCTAACATCCAGGTTAATGTATGATCTTCGACAAGAAGGTTTTGGTTTTTTTTTTTTTTCTTTTAACTGAGTCTTACAACTCCCCAAACAAACTTGTGCTTTAATTCCGGGGTTTCTCACTATCCCGNTCTCTAGCAGTTATCAGTACAATGTTGCAGGAAACACTTTAGCAGTAAGCAATGGGAAATTTTGTTCCCCAAGTCTAACATCCAGGTTAATGTATGATCTTCGACAAGAAGGTTTTGGTTTTTTTTTTTTTTCTTTTAACTGAGTCTTACAACTCCAAACAAACTTGTGCTTTAATTCAGGGTGTTCTCACTATCACGTTAGCTGCATTTTGCACTCACCTACATATTGGTCAAATCTGGGACCAGCTGTACCAAACAGTAAGCAAAACACTACAAATGTACAGCTCCTACCACAGAAAGCTTACAGTCTAAGTAGACTCACATGGATAACCTCATTAACTCAGTTACATTTGTTCACTTCCCCCTGCCTTTCATTGCTTTTGTTTTTGCACCACAGCTCAGTGAAGAGAAATGTGATGGACAATTGTCAGCAGCCTTCCAGAAAGTAGGAACTTGAGAAAGATTCTTGACATGGAAAGGACTGTCATCCTGGCTTAGTAAAATTAAGTGCACATTTCATGTGTACATCACTGCACAAGCACGTGTAAAGGTGGGAAAGGAAGGAGTACTAAATCTGTCAGCAGTTTGAAAGCAAGGGGCAGTAAGCTACAGAAAGTCTCAGGGCAGTACAATGCATACTTGTCACTGACATGGGATGAATATGACATGAAAAGCTCAATCATAATGGAGACTCACAAGGAAGTGAAGAAAAGTAAAGGAAGAATTGGAAAGGGTAAACTGAAGAAAGATGGAATAACAATCTTTTCTGTAATACATCATAAGGGAGCATTGTCTTGAATCCTCTACTTCCTGTGTAGCTAACTGTGGACCTAGACATTAGCCTCATGTTTTCATTCCGTACAAATACATGAATTCTCAGGCATTGAAAGATGCCTCACAGGTACTGTCCTTCCCTATTACATGAACATATAATTACTCATGATGTACTAAGCTTTATTTTCCACTCTTCATGTTACCATTGCTGCTTTTGTTGCAAGATAATGTAGTCAAAAGTGAGCATTAAAAATTGAAGGCAACTTTTGGCCCATATTGACATTAAACTGTAATTTAGATCAAGGGCTCACTGTGCAATAAACACTCTGTAAACATAGCAGAAGACAAGGTTTGAGGTTTTGGGGGGGTTGGTTGGTGTGGGGTTTCTTTTATCTGGTTGGGGTTTTTTTTTTTGGTGTTTTGTATTTGTATTTGTTTTGTATTTGTATTTGTTTTTGGGGTTTTTTTGGGTGTGTTTTTTTGTTGTTGTTACTTTGTTTTGTTTGTTTGTGGGTGGTTGGTTCGTTGCTTGTTTTAATCCAGGGCATAAGAAGATTACAGAAGAAGCAGTAATGAGCAATATTAGAAAATAACTTCTTTTCAACTTTTCAGATAAGTATCTTACATCAGTCTAGGAAACAAGGAGGAAAAAGTTTGACTTCTGTCAAACTCTCATTATAGACTGTTCATTATGCATTTTTTTTTTATTTCAGCATCATGTCAATATCAATATCTGATTAGAGACAAATAACCTTCTTCTGTCCCCTTTAAGTCAATACTAATCTAAAATATCTCAAGTGCCATAACAGAGTTGTAAGCAGCCCAGTGTTGATGTGTGAAATTTTGCATCATTAGCAGCCTGACATTTCTCCCTCTGATATGAAAGACCAGCTGTGTCCCAGAAAGGAAGTCAAGTGGCTTTGCGCTAAAACACAATTCTCAAGGTTGTCCACACATGCGGGAATAAGTCAACTAGAAATAGCTGTGAGTAAGCATCTGTTTAGTAGTATACAGGATCTAAGATTTTTATGAAAATAGAAGTAAACCAATTTCCCTATATACATACAATATTTTTTTTAAAAGGCATATTTTTAATTCAAATCCTATAGTCCTGAGCATAGCTACAGTTTCTTAAACTGTCAACAGCCCAAATAATTTATTAATAAATTCTGTTCTTGCTCTAACTGCATGGAATATTTCAGACAGACCTTAAGGCAAACCCCCTACAAAAGTCATATATATTTATAAATAAGTATCTTGTTACAGCTCCCTTATTCCCTTCATTAACATCTGCTCCTAGAACCCTTGATACTCCAGTTGTAGCAGCTTGAAATGAATAGATCCTGCCTGCTGATTTCTGAGGAAGGCACACAGAGGAAAGAAAGAAAGAAATATCTTGTCCATGACCTAGAAAACTATTCCTTAAACAAATATTAATATGTAGTATAGTTTATGATTCAGAGAAATAGAATGTCAAGTTACTTAAAAATTCCTTTAATTACAGTATCTGCTGTGAGCTATTCTTATTCTTTGTTGACTATGTTTCATTTCACATTCTCTTCTGGTTCTGTTGTGAAAATAAGTGCAGAGAAGAAAGCCTTGAAATATTTATAGAGTATATGCAAAGTCTGTTTAGAGAACATAACATTAAACTCTCCAGTAAAAAGACACCATGTATGCAAACAGCTGTGCTACAGAGTAGAACATTGAAGTAGTTATAAAGTTCTGATGGAAAAGCTAGTAAAGGCCCAGGCTGTTGCATGAAGCAGAGAAACCTCCAGATCAGGATGTGAGGATTAAAATATTGGAGAGAAATTCATTCAGCACAATAAATTAAGTTTTCTTATGTTCAGATTTGAAGACACCAACATAGGGTATTTAGCATCAGTAAGGATTACAATTTTGAACGTATACACAGTTGAGACTTCAGATTGAAAAAAGAATTATCTTCTTATGTTGCAAAATGTTCAGTATCATGAGCTTTGAAAACTGTTGGGCTTTCAGGTATTTTTGAGTAGTTGCCATCTGATGACATTACAGATATTTGTAGACACCAAGAATTTCAATAACAAGGATTACAAGACTGTTTCAGAGCTAGCTAAAATAAGTTCTCGCTATTTAAATGTCTTTTTTACCTAGCACATTTCAATTTTTGTTTCATAGAACCATGACTAATGACTACATGAAAGTGTATTCAACCTCACTTTCTTCTGTTAAAATAGTTTCTTAGTAAACCTCAAATACAAGATGCTTCTGAACTCTTCTGCATTTTGGAGCACAGCTGGATTCTACAGTCACACAGATATAACTGGACTATGTGGTATTAGTTAACTTATTTGTGGCTTTTGCAGATATTTCAGACTGTTTCTGCTGCTAGAAGAAATATCCACAGAAACTGGATTTATATTGTTACCTCATTTTTCATCCCAAATGAGATAAACCAGATCTCATGTATTAAGCCATCTACTTGGTTGGTTATTAAACACTAAGGGTATAGCTACTTGTCTTTCCTAAGATTACCACCACCCCTCACCCCATCCCCCATCCCGACATTTCTAGACAACTCATAACTTTCTATCAGTTAGGAATGATAAGGATCCTGCTTAGGGAGATCAGTCTCAGATCTTGAAAGCTTGAACATGAGCTACTGTAACACCTCATTATCTACTGTTTATTTAATTCACTCATCATGTTTTCTTTGGAAGATTTGTGTTTAAATCAAAATTCACATCCAGCATAGATAAAGCAAGTACAAATTGTTTGACACTACCCCAAGGCTATTTTAGAAACAGGATATATGCCTTCTTTGTCAAATTAATTGAGCACCTATTTTTTTAGTTTACCCCTAACATGTCCCTTCTTGAGGACATGCAAAAGAGAAAAAAACTTTCGTGATGAAAGAAAAGGAAAAAAACCCAATACATGCATTGAAGCAGGTAGCCTGGGTCCCAGGAATATAAGCTGGTCAAGTATTATATATGCAGCCTGGTGACCCTGTCCTGTAGCTACGTAAGAAGACAAGTGTGCTGCTGAAGCAGGAAACCTCCTGTGACTATGGTGGAGGTATGGCATAGTTATTTCTATGGCCCGTTCCTCTCTCCTACATAAGCACATACCGTAAGCAGACTAAGGAAGAAGAAGAAGGGAGGAGTATAAAGGACTACAGCTGCCATATTCTGTAGCTACTGCTTGCTTTGAGAGATTTTACCATAGCCTTAGGACTCAAAGCCACCATGGAGGAGAAGATGGGGGCTAGCAGCCACAGACTTCTCTCCCACATACGCTGGAGCATGCAAACAGCTTTGGGTAACAAAAAGTGAAGGTAGTTGGAGGCTGGGGAGAAGGAGCTATGTGTTGTTCCCTATTCTTTTCTTCAGTGAAGTAGTATCTTAACATTACATGGATGCTGACTACCTGCCATAGGCCATCCAGTGCTTGGTCTTAAAAAACACATTCCTAAATGTCAGATGAAGTTTAGAGTACTAGTTAGGAATTCAGTTACATATTTTCTGCTATGTTTTTAGAGCTTCCAATTGCTCTGAAAATATGGGCATATGTCAGTGTGTTGAGTCTGAAATATATTTAGCTACATTAACACCTTTGGAGGTGAAAGTATGCTCCAACTTTTGGAGGTATATATCTGCAGCTGCTCCTAGTCCAGCCATCTCCAGCTGACACACTTTTCTGTCTTTTTCTGTCTTGATGCTACCCATCAATTCTCCAAATAAAATGTAATGTTCCAAATATTCTTCCTTCACATCCGCCTACAGTTCAGTTCATACCTCTCAGTCTTCACTGCTATAAATGCCCTCTACCCTTAAGCACGGCTGGGTACTACATGGCATTCCTTCTACTTAGAGGGTGGAAAACCTCTTAAGAACATAAGGCCATTCAGAACTGCTCCCTGGGGTGGCTATAAGCTAAACCCCCAAATTCAGCCTTTCCTGTGAGATAATTCCAATATAATCTCAGGAGAGTTCCAGATACTGCCAGCAATGTGTAAGCCAGTTAGCCTTATGTCCAGACAGAACCCTTACTTAGCAGCTCATTGTGTTTTCGTTAGCTCTTAGACCATTTCTAAAACACACCTTTAATATAAGTTATAGTAATAATAAAATAGGCATAATGCAGCCTTACCTTATTTTCTGCCAAAATGTGTTCTGATGTGGATTCAGCAACTTCTGCTTGTGTTTAGTAGTAACATTTCCACAAAGACTATACTTATATGAGAGCCAGTGTGTCTGGCTTTTTTGCTCTGGGCACCATTTCCAGTCACATGAACTGGGAACAGCTTGATTCAGATGTTAACAGCCACTGACATTTGCAGGAATGTATTTTAAAAAACCCCATCCTCATAGGCGCCTTGAGAAATTTCACTGCTTAAGAGATTTATCACAGAAGTTACTAAATGCAGTATGTGTTTTACTGGTGAGAAACAGTAGCATAAGTTCATGGCAACATGACACATAGCTAGCTATATAGTATGCTAAGGAGAAAAACACGTTGGATAAAGTTCTATCCTGACTTTCATGCCTCTGTGAGCTCACTGAACTAGGATTTGTGTGCAAATCAGTGAAGAATCTGACTTCTTGATTTTAAACAGATGTCAGATTGAGAAATTAAATGGGATGAAGTCCACCCCTGGATGACAAAAATGATGAACTGGAATATGTGACTGACACATAAGATTCCACTAAACTTCCTTCCCCCTCTTTATATATTTTTAACATATTTTTCAATTTTGTAAAGGCATTTATTTTTATCATCTTAGACTTGAAGGAGCTTTCCATCAGGTTGGCAACATTAGCAGGGCTGTGAGGTGGAGGGTGGAGAGAGGGGAAGAAAAGAGACAGATTTGTGGTTTACATTTCACATGATTGCAGTAATGGAGACAATCAGAGTTTAGCTCTCATTTGTTCCAATTCATCTTAGTCTCTGCGGAAATATCATGTTCAGAAGATGACCTCAAGGGGCATAGCTATCCCTGAATCATTGTATTACAGGATAAGAAGTAGCTGGGTCCAGGCATCTGACAGATTCTTATTTCTCTCTAATGGAAATTACAGGGATTATTTTAAGCCTTCCTCCTACCTGAGATGCTTCCTTTCTGCAATCTCTAGATTTTAAAGTGAACTAAAAAAATTGAAGACCTCATGAAACCTACAAGGGGAAATTCAGAAGTTTTAAAATCTTCTATATCTTGAGATCAGTGAGAGGAAAAAATACCTCAAACCCAGTTAAATGTAGACAGACCAAAGCAACACATGCATATTGTCTCTTTATAATATTTGCATGGTATTGGGAGCAGGATATTGGGTGTATTTGTTTGTTTGTTTTTTTTTTTTCCTAAGGGGAACAGATGAAAAAGGAAGTTATATAGTTCTTTTCTCCTTCCCCATTAATTCCTGAAGCTTTTGCACCTTCATCCAAGGAGATGACCAAATGATGGACAAACCAGTACAGGTTTGAAAAGAAATTGTCAGCTGTGCAGCGGTGCAGAGCAGTTGTTCTACAATAGCTAGTAAATACTTGTTATCTAATGCATGCTTTGCAGGAAAAACCTATACAAATTTTGTGGATGTCAGACTTCCTAACTACATGCACCTATACCATACTTGGACATTAAGTCCCTCCGACCTTTGTCGGAAAGGGGCTGATTATGCATGTGTGGTATGGGCAATCAAAGCAAAGCAATTTTACTAAGGTATACTCTTAGCTGGATTTCTGTTTTCAGAAGCTAATAGAAATCATATTTAGTGATCATGTTCCTCCAAGATGAATTAGCATCAGGAAACTCCCCATTCATATGCATTTTGGATACAATGAGCATGTTAGACTGAAAGAGCATGAGCTACACAGCCAATGCTTGTGTTCCACAGAAATGGCTGGGCTTTGCAGCAGGTAGTGTTTCAGTGTTACTATCCATGTGGTATAGCATCCATACTCGCAGATCTCTCTAATGCCTGCAAATAATTGAGAATAGATGTAATTTTGTCATTTGCTTTGAAAATTCTTCAAATATATGTAATTCTTGTGGAAAAATAGATCCATAATACCCCTGTATATACATTCCAAAATCTATGTATAATGAAGTAGTGAGTAGAACAGGTGTTTCATTCAGTGGTTAAGTATGAGAAGATGTTACCATTTCTTTGTCATATTTTCAGTCTAGATTACAGTTAAAGAATTAAATGTTCTTCTAAAAATATATAATTTTAGTCAAAAGATATGAAGTTTTGATACTCCCCAGGGGTAAGAATTCCAGCAGCCTTCAGATGCAGTCATAGGAACAATACAATATTCCTGCTTCATGAGATTTCTTCCACAACACAAGATTTAAAGGAACAGACCTAAAAGGAGATTAGGTAGCTCACACTTTTGTCCTCCCCCTCATTGGCTGTATCATCCTTATTAAGACTCTGAATTAGACAGAACAAAGTCATAGCTATCTGAAAACTCCACAGTCCAAATGAAGGAGGTTTATCCTGCCTGGGTGTGTTAGCAAGATTCTCATGAGAACATAATTTGAAATTATTTCATGGAGTCTGCTCATGAAGTAATAAATGATGTAAATATACTTAAAGGAAGGAAGACAATGCAGACATAATAAGAAGCTACAGGAGGGCCAAAAAATATCTTTTGTTTAAAAAAAAAAAGACAATCCAAACAAATCCCCAAACTGTTAAGTTTACTTTAAAAATTGCATGGGAAAACTCCCTTTTAAATTCATTTTGTCTGTAGACCAGTCACAGCAGTAATGTAAATACAGACAGGAACACATTCCCACTCACCAGCCTACCCACTTCAGTTATCAGACTGTGTGTCAGATCCCCTGAACTTATGATCCAGGTTTCAGTCCCCTGAGGTGGGCTATGCACTATGCACATTTACTGAGTCACACATGTGGGTGGATTTTGTGTCTTTAGCACTGCATGAGCTAATTTAACTGCAGATGCAAACCAGAGAAATTAGTTCTGAACCTGCTTTCCTCCAATTATCAAATCATTCTATCTTAATGTTAAGACAAGGTCGATCAAAACTGATGCCCTCCAAGTAAAGTGCTCATATGAAGGTGTTTTGATACATCTCCCAGGGTTCTTGTCATTCAGGAGGGGAAGGTGGATTTTAATTTGTTGTTTCTACCTGTCAGGAAAAAATATATAGCTAAGTTGCCATATTTAGCAGTGGTGTGACATGAGGTTTTTTTGTTTCTTTGTTTTGTTGTAGGTTTTTTGTTTGTTTCTTTGTTTGGTTGGGTTTTTTTGGTGCAGGACACAAATACAAAGCTGTCTTTAGTAAAATATAAATGGATGTTAGTATGCATTAAATCATTGCCCTACCGAAAGCCATGAGGAGGTAGAGGAGTGGGTTTTTTCCACTGTCCAAAGTAGTATCTAGAATGAGGTGAAATGTGAGAAGTTGTCTTTTCCCCTGACAAGCTGTTGAAGGCAATGTTATTTCTAGGAAAGTGAGTCATCAGGTAAAACAGCTTTTGTGAAGAATCTTACAGATTGAAATTAAATCTTGATATTAAGAAGGCAGAACTCTGCTTCCCTCATGTAATAGAGTCTTCTCAGAGGAGGTGATTGTTACAGCTCAGTGCCCTGTAATAGCCTTGAAGTTGGCCCTCCATATACTGTAAATGTAAATTTACATTTAGATTTTGAAGGAATCATTGTCTATCAAGTTCCAGTCCTACTCCCATTATCAAAATGGGGCTTTAGGACTGAAAGTCACAAAACATGAAACCTAAAGACTGTCATTTGGAGAACATCACTGTTTCAGAAATGCAAAGCAGCAAACAGAATAGTTTTACTATAAAGAAATGTGTTCAGTAAGCACACTTTCTTTTGCTTGAAAGTGCAGCACAGAACTTTCACTGCTTTCAAATCTTAAAATATAATATTTCTTCTGATTTCTTAGTTTTGTTAGATGTATGATGTGCCAGTATTTGTGATGATCCAGGCACCAAAAATCTTGCATATAGAAAAATTAAGAATTTTAAAATGAGTTGCTTATCAAGATAGAAGAGGATCACACCTCAGTGGATGCAGTCAAAGAAAAATAAAAAAAAAAAAAAAAGAAAAAGCCAAATTATTAGGTCTACATTTCCATTATTATTGCCTGTAAATTTGTCACTTTACATGTAAAGGGAGAGAAAAAGAAAATCTCCTGAATATGCTCTTTTTTTTTTTTTTTGTGGGCATTTTGTCAAGTGAATCATCTCTTGGGCACAAAAACCCATAGGGAATTAAATGACATCTATAAATGTATCTTTAGTTTTTAGCCTTTATTTTACCTTCTGGTCATTATTTGAAACCCACTTACTAAAACACTGCTGAACATAGTGTGCTTGATCAGAACTCCTGCAGAGTGCTGCATAGAATAAGTTAAGGTAGTTATTTTGCATATGCAGGTTTTTTTGTATGATTTAAAGCATTCTCAGAATGCCAAATAGATATTATTAAATTTGATGGTATCCTGTACAGAGATAGCACTCATTTTATGGAGACAGAGAGAGTCATAAAGCAATTAGAGAATCAACTTGGCCTTTACATCCCATTCTGCATTTTAAAGGCAAAGGCAGAATTCCCAGAAAAGTACTACATTTTTGGGACAGACAGGACTACTGTTGAAACCAGTACATCATTACCTCAA
>VWZY01011231.1:541634-577461 GCA_013399075.1 Chloroceryle aenea | reverse complement strand
AAAAACCAAACAAACATTAGACAGCAGAAATAGGCAGAAATAGTACAGGATGAGTCTACAATGACTATACTACTGGGAAACATTCAATTCTTCTTCCCAGCCTAAAAAAGCAACTTCATTGCACTTCTAACTGCTGTTGCCTGCAGAAAAAAGCAGTAGGTAGGATTTCCTGTGACTTTTCCATGTTTGTGGGCCTGAGAAGAATCATAATCCCATAATATGGATATACTATATTACGTCAAAAACTAGGTGCATGTCAGTGAATACAGTCCCAGTTTTGACTCTGTCTGCTAGGTCTGTCATGCAGCCTCTAGAAGGGAGGAATCTGAGTAATAAGAGAAAAATAGCAAGAAGATAAAAGGTAGACTGATCATTAAGAAAAGTTGTTGATTTTGTTTACAGGAAACCATAGTTCTCTGACAATTGCAAGGATTGGGAAAGTTATTCACAGTTCAAATGGAAAATTAATTCTAGTATCTGTCCTCATTTTCTGAGGAGATCCTGGGCAATTTCTGCACCTGAACTTGTTAGTAACACTTTGGATACTACAGCAAATATGAGTCAGGAGGGGTTCAGCAACAGCAATCTCATGGATGTCTTGGTATGGTTGTGTCACTTTTATATATGTGGAAGCACAGACAGATAATGTACCTTGCCAAAAGCTGTCCAGAAATTAGACGATAGAGCTGCCTCAAGCCCAAGACCTGTGACCAAGTCACTAAAAACTGCAATGCTTAAAAGAAGCCCATCACTTTAGTTAAAGCTGTGTCCCTGTTTTGGAGTCCCCAGCTGATCCTCAGACTCCACTTCTAAGGAAGGTCTGAAGCTGTACCTGCATAGTAGGTTGCACCAAGTAAGACAGATATTCTGTTTAAGGACAAAGTGAGGAAGATTTGGCTGTAGATGAAACCAACTCCTTTTTACTGTTCCTCAGGCAAGAGTTGGAAAGAAAACTTCACATTCACATAGAGAAATATTCTCTAATATTATTTACAAAAACATATCCTGCTAAAGCTGAAGCTACAGGTGTTGTGACAGATTTTCTCACATTACCTTTCAAACCAACCCATCAACCTGAAGATTATTACTGATAAAAACACACTATTTTGATGCACAGTCTGTATGCTTTATATGCCACTCCCTACCAATCCAATTCTTTTTCTTTATTCAGTTCTCACTTTCTTATTAAAAAAAAAATCTCTTATGAACATTTTCTTCCCTCCACAGTAACCTATGGATATTTTAAGTTATATGCATGAATTAAGTTTTCACATAATATTGCCAATCTTAAAATCAGTAACCTTGCTGAGTTTTAGTTTGAAATAAATTTGGCTCCCAGTTAAAAGGTTTCTACCCTTAAGATGTAAATTATTAGATGGTTAAAAATAAAATGGTTAAAGAAAACCTGTAATTACTGCTGTTTGCAGAAGGCTTCTTGCAAGGGATCTTTAATCTGCGAATACAATGATAACTTGTAACTGAGATAATACTGGCTAAAAATTGTAAATATCTAAAAATAAATCCTCCCAAACATTTAAACAAATCTGTTTTAAATGAATATATTAATATTAATTTATTAAGACAATGTTTTAACACCCAGTAGAAGCATGAGGAATTCACTAAAATTGGAGAAGACTTACCTTCCGAAGAATCAGCATGGAAGCTCTTGTTTCTTTTTTCCCTCATACACGATAAAATGTTTACAGCAAGACCTAATGCTGACTCCCTCCACTTCTCTAGTGGTCAAAAAAATAAAAAAAATGATAGCCAAAATCTAAGCACTCCTTTCAGGTTTGACAAACTGTATAGCAGTAACATCTGGCTTTTTGCCTGAAATTAATTGGAGAAATGTATTACAGCCTGTGCTCTTATCATCAGCTGCCAAAAAGCATTTGGGTAATGCTTCTTTACAAGAGAAAGAAAAAAAAAAAGTTTTTTTTTCCCTCCAGAGTAATACATATACCAGACTACACTGTCAAGGAGATAGTAATTAAGAAATGAGTGGTAAATATCAGAGAAAAAAAACTTATGCTTTTCAGTTTTTCCTTTCAAAAAATGTAATTCCAAATGCAGAGGGAGACAATTCCATTTTCCTGTGAATTTCAAGGCAAAGAACTCAGCTGATGAAGTTTCAGATATAAGATGCTTGCCTGGATTATTTCTTTGAGCACTGAAAGTCAGACCTCCTTTTCTATTCTTATAGATCATCAACAGAAAATAACATTTCTGCAGGGCTCTGAAACCACACTTGTGCCTCTTTACCACCCTTTCTGGCTCTGCCACAGGTGTCCCAGTACCTGTGCTGGTGATGCATTACAGCTGTCAGCAAAGGTTTCACATGTATCCTTCTCCCTGGGCTATGTTAAGACTCTATGGGGAGGAACAGAAAAATGATAAAGAGTTAAAAATGTAGGAAAAGGGGCAAATAAAAAGCTCCCCGAAGAATTTGAAATCCTCTATTCTGTTAGTGGCTATTAGTATAACAATTTATACAGTGCATAGACATCAGGGTAATCCCTGTTTATACCCTTAAGTGAACATACACCTCTCATACATTTGAAAGGAGGCAGATGAATTTTGTGGCAGAGAATTTTGTGGACAAGGAAGAAAACAGCTGAAGTAAAATAATATGAAAACAAAGATAAACAAGCAAGAGAGAAACTAGAATAGGAGACAAAATAGATTCAGTATAAAGAATATGGCACAAACCTTTTTTTTTCTGCTCTTAATTTTTGCATCACACAACACATGGAAAGAAAGGCCTAGAGTGGTGGGCAGTCACTAAGAGCACAACCATCAGCCTGGAACCCTTAAGAGAAGGGTCTGAGCAGGCTGTTTTAGGCAACATCAGCAAGGACCAGCCACATGTTTGCTGTGGCTGATGGAAGACCAGGGCTTAATCTGGCCAATGGGGCTGTGCAGAAGGAGAGGTACCTCAGCACAGTGCTAAAACAGAGAGCTACGGGGAACAACCACAGTCATTCAAGAAAATGTAAGCTATTGAATGCCCTCCATGGGATTGACAGTCCTCATGGCAGAGCAGAAGGATTTTTTGTCTCCTTGCTGGTAGCAGATCCTCTTTGCTCTGCCTTCATGGTGACACAAAACTGTGAGAGCTGATGCTGAATTCTTCAGGATCTATTTTAGCCAGAGCAGATGTAACATGGCTTCACAGTCCCGAGTCATACACTGTAGACTGCCAAGCCAACTAGCATGGTAGCTGTATGATCTCCAGTCTTTTGGCATTATCATTGATAAACGACACCAGTTTTCCCCATGCATACAGAATCTTTTAAATTATCGCTGCAGAATTTAACTTAGGCTGGTCTGACTCCACTGGGCTGATAGTTTGTCTCTTACATAGTAACATCTGGTGCCTGTTCTGCGGCACTAGAGCTATGCTTGGTGTAGGTCAGTAAACTCACAGGTACAAACCAGAGGATCTGCTGCCCAGATAGAAAGCTGGATGCAGGCAGAGCAATGAAAGCAGCAGATACTTATGAAATTAGTGCTTGAATTGAGATGTATCCCTAGGAAAATCTTTCTATTTAGGTACAGACAAATACTTTGTTTCTATTGCAAGCAGTGACACAGAATGTTCAGATGTACCTAAATTCATTTTGGGGAAAATCTTACTGTACCATGAATCTAAGAATTTAAGATATTTTGTCCCAAACTGGAGTAGAAAAAAATACACACTGAGCAGGCTTTTCTACCTGCACAAATTTCATTTTTTGTATCAGATAAACAAAATTGTTACAAACTGTTTAAGTCAGTCATGAGAATGAGGACAATAGCCTCAGTATGAAAATATATATCAAATCCTAGACTTATCTTTTAAGCAAATAAGCTTTTGTGTAAAGGTAAGCATGTGATTGGTTGGTTGAACAGAAAAAAAAGCTGAAGATTGGATACTGCTGGTTATGACTTGATCAGCTACACTTTCATAAAGAAGCATTTATAGTTAATCTGTGAAAAATTTGGTGATATTTTATGTTTTCTATCATAAAATGCATACCTGATTTGTATTGTTTTCATGTGTATTCATTAGGGTTTTCTGCAGTTTGAATAGCAAAATAGCAGCTTGGGAAAATATGCAGTCCACGGGCATGGCTTTTCATTTACATTTATTGATAGAGCAAACTAATTAAGTGAAGAGAGGTTTAGATACCAAATTAGAAAACTAAGCTGAAATTGGGAATCAATTTCCCTGTCAGTATTGCCAATGATGTCAGCAGTCACTTATGAAAGGGTACATGGGCCTGCTTTATTCTTCAATGTTACATTCTTTTCTTCTGCATCTAAACTAGTAAGTCTGGCTAAGCAAGCAATTTGTTTAGAGTAATCACTATTATTCAAAAATACCTTAGAATTTGGAATCATCTTTTTCTCCCTTAAGCAACGCAAACATTAAATTTCAGATAACCATCCAGCTGCAGAGAGTGTACCATTATGAAAAACACCACAGCATAGCACCAAACCCACAGAAGCTGATAGGGCTGCTGCTTTAAAAAAAAAAAAGTATTTCTCTTCCTGTTCCCAAGTTGTCCCTTCCTAGGCTCCTTTTCTGATCTTTCTTTTTGTATACCTTGAAACTGCTCTCTTTCCCCAAGCCCCAGTTATTTCTTCTTCCACTTCTCGGCTCTGGCTCTTACTTCAAAAGAGTTTTTTTCTGTTAAAATGCTATAAAACTACTCATACCTGGGAATGTATGTGAAATACGCCAGGGTGCACTAGTGGGACTATTGAGAAGCTATTGTGCTTCTACTGTTCTTTGGGTTTAACAGGGAAGTATACCATGGAAAATATAATGATTCTTTACTGCCAGGGCAGAATGAAACAGATTATATAGGCTAGAGGCTATTTGTTTCTGGATGAGTGGAACCAGAAGGACAACAGTGTATTAAGATAAATTATTTTGAAATTAAAGCATTTGTACCAAGGGAAGAAAAATAGTCTTTTTTTGATATCAGTGGCCCACCTAAAAATGATGCCAAGCCTTAGATACGCCAAACCCAGCAGTGTGGGAACCCAGTTTAGTTACACACAGAGGCTCTGGTGAGGTGGAGGCTCCTGCAGATGGTAACTCATTGTCCTTTAATGTTAACCAAAATCTGCCTACATCTAACAAGCAGAAAACCCAGAGCTTAAGATAATATTTCAACAGTTTCTAGCTTCTGAGAGAAGACTATCCATGTACTTGGGATTCCCATTATCAGGTCCTCCACCCTGAGGGCAGCTTTCTAACTAAGGAGGGCGTGCCCTTTTGTAAATGCAAGTCAGTGATATAGAGCTTTTTCAGAGGAGTAATTGATTAAAGTTGCAGGAAACATGGTGAGCGTCCAACTCCCAGTCACCTCTGGTCCCCAGCTAGGGAAAGGCAGGAGCCAGGGGTGGTGAGAGGCAGCCTCTGCCCATTTGCTGAGCCTGGGACACAGTCAGTCAGCACTATGTAGTGCACAGGGCGGGGGGGAAGGAAAGCTCACACAGGGGACTACAACTTGCTCAGTAGCATGGCTGCAAAGATGGACCTCTTCTCCCAGCCCTTGCTTCCAGAAGTCTGTATACACATTGGGTCTCTGGAAAGGGGGGCATCCTGTGAAGCAGGTGTTCAAACATCACCCTCTTGGGGTGCATGCCTTGACTATTCATCTACATCGTCAACCTGAGAGTTGGTGTTATGGTGTAGGAGGATGTACTAAGATGAATGTATTTTCTCAGAGTAAAAAACTCTGGGATGGTACTGATCCTTCCAGATTAGCTCCTAGGTTTTCTGCCCTTGAAGAAAACACCAGAGGAACAGTAGTAAGTACTTGTGTTACAAGTTTCCTTTTTCCTTGTGATATTGGACACAATGCCCTTAAAGGTCTTTTCCAACCTAGGTGATTCTTTGTAATATACAGTCACTTGTGTCATATTTCTTGACAAGAGACATGTTCAGAAACTCTCTTACTGAAGAGATACTTCCCAGTTTTTGCTTCTCCAGAAAGTAGAATTTAGGACTAAATACCATTTAACATCAAATACTCTTTAATTTTATTTGGTTGTGCATGGCGTAGATCTATATAGATCTATAGATGCAGGTACTCATATAGCTATATATTTATTAGTAAAGATTAAAAGTGAATTTACCAGGAGAACATATTTAATCGAGTTTTAACCATCTATGGGGTTTTTTTAAAATGAGATATCACTTATCTTGATATATTTTCATCNTTGATATTTTTTCATCCTTTTTTTTTTTTTTTTTTGTAGCTAGACTGCTTCTGCCATCAGCCCGAGGACTGCACAGTCCTCACTGATTTGTGAGGGTGTCGAGTGGACTGGGCACAGCTCTGCATGTCACGCTGAAGTCTCTCAAACGATCATGCAGTGCCACCTACTTGTTGCTGCTCAGATCTGCAGAATAGTAGTTACTCCAGTTGAAACCGTCTGCTTCTCAATGAGGTTATTAGAGAAGGGATTCACTTGGTTTGTTGGAAAGGAGGGGGTCGTGTTCTTCCTTCCTTCCTCCCCCCACTCCCCTCCCCCGCAATATGTTATTCCAACAAAAATTGTTTATAGAATAGTTCAAAATTTAATTATTTTCTTTCATATATCATTTATTACATTACATACTTTATGGCATACAAAATTTGTTTATCTGGACAACATACAAAGTTACAAAACTTCTGACAGGCAATTAAGAGGTGATGCTTGAGAGGAGCAGTTACTACAAATGTAATTAACTAGAGACAGTAAACTTTCCTTTATATGTGACAAGATCTTCCAGAAATAAGAGCACAAGGTAGCTTACATTGCAGCCCCAGGAAAATATAAGAGTGTAAGCATACAGCTGAGAGCCTGTGGCAGTAACACAGTGCTATTCAGTGGGGCTGCTGCTGCTGCAGTTAACAGGACACCCTTCAGTTTACAACTGGACTGGAGAACAACAGTAGCACTATGGTCAGTCACAACGGACTATGAAGGCATAATGTAACCACGCAGGTATAATGTAACTAAAAAAATTGCATGATTGCCTTTTAATTCTTAAAATTGTGATGTGGTTTCTCACAGCTGTACGAAAAGTTTCCTGTCTTTCCTGTATCTCAGGTACTTTTGTGGTAGTCTGTGCTTTAACGTAATCAAACCAAAGACAAAGCAAAACAAACTAAATATGATTTTAGCACTTACAGCTACAGAACACAGTTTGAAAACACAAGCATTAAAAACTTAATAGACCCAAGTATTAATTAAATAATTCCTCCTACCTCCTGCCTTCCATAAAAAAGAAATAAATAAGTAAATTAATAAACAGCCCTAATTCTGGAAGTGCTAATGCAAGACCTTTTCAGTTGTAGTGTGGAAATTGATTTTTTATCTTGGATCAAACCACTTACCCTTCAGAGAATGTGTGTCTATGTGTATTTACAGCCTTTGGCAAAGGAGTGTTTTTGTACACTTCTATATTTGGCCTCTCAGTGCCCTCTATAGCACATAATAGGTTGAAGAGTGATGCACAGTATCAGCAAAAATTCAGGTCCTTCAACAAATGAAGAAGAGTTAATGTTTTATAACCAGGATATTCAGTTCTCTCTGATGCTTAGATTATAATTTAACAGTGGATTTTTGGGCAGGTGAGGATAAGATGTCTAACATAGGTCAGCTTCTTGCAACAAGCAAAAAAAGCCCTCTGTATACGTGAGGATCAAGTCCACTAAAAACCCCACCACACTATGAAATACATTTTTTTAATATATATATTATTCAGTAGTCTTTTGAAAAAAAGATTCTATTCTATTAAGTAAGCAACATAAAGGCATCCTTAAAAATGCTTTCAGAATCACCTGTTGTATTAGAACATCTTGAAGAATATCTGTGTAAAAACTTGCAAAAATCAGTGGATGGCACTGTTGGTTTGCAGGTAGAAAATCATCTCCTAACTAATAAAATGCACACAGATTTAGGGTTAGCTATATATTAATTTACTTGCCTGGCACTTGGCAGAATTTGCTTTATTTAAGCAAATTTACCTTTCTTTAGGTCTATTTCCTTGCTGGAATCAACAAAACTGATGGTTATTTAATTCTGACATTCTGTAGCTCACTTGTACTAAAAAGTGTTTGAACACAAACATTAGACTGAAAAAAAAATCATCCCTACAATGAATATACTAGGTCTTCAAACACTGACAAATGTCTGATTTTACCTCTTCAGACCATAGGCACATAGCAGGAATACTTGGTTTACCGAAATCTTGCACAAATGATGCATTTTTCCATCTATAGACTACTTCAGGAACTCACTCATTCAGGCTCTGATTACTTTGTCTCAGCCGATCACAAGCTCGCTGAGAGCCCTTGAACACTCCAGGCATCTTTGAAACAAGAGAAGACAGAAATAAAAACATTGCTGGAAAAGCGTAATATGGTCAGGTATGTAAAGAGAGAGTGCAAACCCAGTGACAAGACAACCATCTTCACTGGAGCACAGCACACTTATCTAGTTTAATACATAGCAACATTGAATCTGCACTGCAGCTCAAGTGCTACGTGAAGTAGGGAGAGGAGAACCTGCAATTCTTTCTTCTGCAGATCGTATACTTGGGAAGAGGGATAAGGAATTGCCAGGCACATTTGCCAGGCACATTTGCCACAAGTATACAGACTGAGGCTTGCTACTTTCACAATGGGATTAATTCTATTAAAAATAAGTACACTTCAATGTCATACCTACATTTTGAACACAAACCAAAACTCAGACTCAATGTCAAAACTAATTTGACCCTAGACTATAGATAGAGTTTTGTGGGCTGTTCATAAGCTTGTTTAAAGGGGAAAGATGAAGACTGTCATCTCTGTAGGATGGATGGACAGACCAGATATGTGGTACACTGGGGTGTGTGGTGCCTATGCTGTGGGCTTTACAGCATGATTTGCAATCAAGTCAGCCAAAGAATCCTCTCCTGGGTAAGACCCCATGTAATGTGGCAATGGCATTGGAAATCTGTAAGTAAGCCAAAACTTACTTTATCATTCTGATGGTGTGGCCCTTAGTTTCCTATAGACATGCAAGGCTATGTGGAGCTAAGTCAGGAAGCCTGGAAGACTTTAGTAGGCTGCCTGAATTATGATTCTGGCTATAACAGAGATACAGCCTGAGGGCCTAAATTCAATCTGGGATGGAAGGGTAGCCAAATCTGTCAATACCTGTCTGAGGGCAGAGGGAACAAACCAACTTACCTCTCTTCCTTCAGTTCTTCACATTAAGATTTCTGCAAATACACTCATATTGTTACACTTTATTAAAACAGAAATTAAAAAAAATATATTTGACGTTTTAAGATCGACGGAAAGACATAAACACATTTTAATTTTTAAACAAGAGCTGTAACTCTACTATGCTAGTCAAGGTCCTAAAAAGTGGAATGCGAACAATGACTGACTAAAAGTAGGTTTTATGTTTGGGTGGTTGTTTTCACTTGCCTTGCTGAGGAGATCAACCAGTCCCTCTTGGATTAAAAATGAGTTAAAATACCCTCCAAAGAACTTTGGGTTTATAACTCAAAGGTCTTGAAACAATCCTACATCCTGACAGATAACGTATTTCTAGTATGTCTGTTGTATCTCCACACTTTTCTTCTAGGTATCTGTTGTCATGGCTACATTCTCCATGCTCTGAAAATAAATAAATAAATGAATGATATCCCCTCTTTCAGAGTAAAGGAAAATCTCATTTGTTCTGTGTGTGTGAAAAGCAGTTTTCTGCACAAGACATATTTTAATATTACAAGCAGCTTTATGTTACTAGAATCATGTGTAAAAGTCCAGCTTTATCCCCACAAATTTGAAGTTGGAATATACTGAACCTGTCTATAGACAACAAACGATCTCACAGCTGGACACTGCTGGCATAATAAACAGAACAGAAATTTGAAATGTATCATGAATCAGCATCTCTCCTCACTACCCTGTGAAGTGAAATCTCCCCCAGAAGTTTGGTAGGGTTTTTTTTTCAGAAGAGGCTGAGACTCCTTAATCCATGAAGATCCAATATTTTAAGAAGCAGTCAGCAAAAGATTTCTCTAATGCAAGTAACAAAGGCAGTGGGGACAGGGTCTGTGGTGTAGCTCCATTTCACATGGAAAGATTCAGCTTCAGGAATACAATTAAAATAATGAGTAACTACTCATTTTACTGCTAATCAGTAGGTTAGTTTGCTCTGAGATGTCTTTTCCAGCCTCAGGGACTGAAAAGAAAAAGCACAGGTTTTTAATTCTCTCACTACACGGTTTTAAAATGCTAGTACAGCTACAGATTGACAAGAATATTATTTTTCTTTAAGTTTACATAAGGCATCATACCTTATCACACAAGGCAGCCAGTCTCCACCACCTTGCTCATGGCTGTTGGGAAGCTTTTGTGGACCTTGGCCTGCTGTCCTCGTTGCGCTGTCCCGCGGGTGCTTACAGAGGTCTCCACTCGGTTCCCACAGCCAAATTCTCATCTTGCTTGCTCTGTCAATAAACAAATGCCTACACTGTGGTGAAGCACTCAAGGTCTAGGATCACTACAAGTATGCTGTGTAAAACTGCACAGCTTACTTTCACTTGTAACCATTCTTCCCAAAATGTTCAGAGGAAGCCTGCTTACATTATTGCCTGGCAGAGTGTTCCTATAAGGTCAAACCCTGGCTTCCACGATGCTTGCGTAGATTTCTTCCTTTTGGAAATGCAATAGCTCCTCTGGTCACATGTAAACACTGTTGCTCTGGATATTGTCATAGGTGTCTGACTCTGAGAGATTTCATTTATTTTTTGGCAATAGCAGACCTTCTTGATAATACAATCTAGTGGAGCTTGAATCCGTGCCATCAGGCTGCTCACAGAGCAGCTCCCAGACATCTGCCATACATTTCCCACATCTGACAGGACTTTTCCCAAGGCACATGCCATTTATCGAGGAAGGTATGTGATGTTGCCTGTTACAAAAACCTGTTCTCTGAATGCATGTGTAATGAGGTGGCTAATGCTTTGTGAGCAGGAGTGCCTAGCCTTAATAGACACAGATATACACTAAATGATATCATAGTCTTTTGAGTCAGCCTGCACACAAAAAAAAACAATATATATTGCATACAAAAACAATTTAAAAAATTATTATAAATTGAATACAATACTTTCAATTTAGTTTTTACTTTGCAGCTCTGTATTAATCAGAGGGGAAAAAAAATACAGAAAAAAAATGCACTGTCTATCACTATTGTGGTAATATTAACCTAAAATCCACCCAAGTCCAGAGAATGCATTATAGCTAAACATTATAAAGCTGAAAATAAACATTTACAGAGAGAATGGAATTGTTAAAAGCGATGTATAAGTTCAAGGGAAGACTGAACTAATCTGTGTGATAGCCTTTCTGAACTGAATACTACAGCCAGTAATTCCAGCCAATTTGTGATTTTTGTGTGTTCTGGGCAAGCTACAAGTTCTTGCCTTTTGGTATAAGCAAGAGTCCAAGACCTAGAGCTTTCAATAAGGCAGTCTTTCACCTTCCCTGTGATAATCAATCCACATTTTCCCTTTATATGTTTTTTCTTAGGTCACAGCACTGATGCCTTTGCTATGTAGCTCTGAATTTCTCCAGAACGATGTCCTTTGATTTCGTATTTATTTCTGAGCTTTTCTTATAGCTATTCACTACAGACTGCTTAGTACAGGCAGCTACACCCCTGCTCAGTGATTTTAATAGCAGGAATTCCAAGATAATTTTGCACAGTACGTTTCTTACTGGGAAAGTCTTCTCATCGCTGCACGCTTGCCACCAGCAAGGGCAAGGCTCTCTCATTTCTTCCTTCACAAAGGACATTATGTACAACCCCCAGAGAGCTGCAACATGTGTCTCATTTTGCTCCCACCGGCCCGGCATGCAGGGCTACAGTCTCCTCCTTGATATAGGACTCTGGGCAAGCTGCTTCACTTCTGTGAGACGTCATCTATTAAACTGGAACGGTCTTTGAGATTACATAGCCCTCTGCCACCCCCTGCATAAGAACTACTGTGTCAGCAATTAACTGATCTGTATGTTTACAGGATTAAAGGATCTGGTTTCTCTTACTAGGTCAGTTTACTCTGTTGTAATTAGCCTTATCCTCCTCTTACATTTAGTCACACACCAAAGCCCCAGAGATCAGAATGGCCTGAACATTGGAACTGATCAGACTCGTGTCCCACTGGTGTAATTGAAAACAGTTTGGAAACTTGTACAGCACTCTGTTTTGCTTGCATGTATACAAAACACTTAGAAATAATAATTTAAGCTTGAATGTAAGAGCTTCTCCTAACACAAGGATGCTGAATGTTGCAAGGGAGTTCCCAGAGAATCTTATATGAAGCACTGCAACAGGGGATGACAAGCCCAGTCCCAGTAAACCCAAGAGGTATGTCCACTTAAACCTGCCAGTGAATGCTTGAAGAAGTCAGTAATTTTAAACTGGAGCTACTTACAAGTATTCTAGAGAGGAAACACCCTTATCATTTATCAATGTCTGGCATCGTCATTTAACTTCATCAATAAAATTATTGTTGAGAGTATATTAGAAATCTTCACTTAAGAAACATGGTGACATTCCACCAGCAATTGCTTAAAAGAAGACCAAAATTAAATATATTAATTAGCCAATCCCTTAATAAATTGTTAGAAGTAGCTAATTACTTCTAATAGCTTTAAGTTGAATAGTTCAAGTATTTACTTTAGTTTTTCCCCCATAAGATCTCTAGGTATCTCTTGAATTTATAGGTTATGACAGTCACTGATATATATAAATTAAATATATACATTAAATATAGGTAAATATATAATTTAAATAAAAATATAGATACTTAGAAATATTTATATTTTATATTATGTGGATAAATGAGCAAAGTTTCATGCAATGTTTCTTCAGGAGCAGTCATCTGAGTTTCAAGGCACTGTGAGAAAGAAAAAGGGTCTGGAATATATGTTAAATGAAATTGTTAAACATTTTAATAACAAGAAACTCTTACATTATTCTCAGTGATAAAAACATAGCAATATGGGAGAATAAACAGAGTTATATCCTAGCACTTCAGAGGATTCTGTGAGATCGTAGCCCAGATGAGATGCATCTGCTCTTCTCTCTAGAAAATTGATCCAGCATATTTCTGAGAAGGACTGTGGGCATTTGAGCAATTCTGGTGTAGAGAATGGACACAGCATTAACAAGCACTTATCACCTGCACTTGTGCATTTGAAATTACAAATCCTCATGTCCCACAACTGACTTTAATTCCTTACCTAATACAGAAAATGTCTGCCCTTTCTGTTTGTTTTATTCCCTCTCTCCCACCACCTCCATTAGTCTGATGAGTTCAAAGCTAATTATCTGGTAATCTGGTAGAGTCAGATAACTGGATTATGGCACAGTGAGAGCACTATTATAAATGTATACGGGTAAATTAGGATTGAAGCAGGGGAATTTCCAAACACAGACCAAGAGTTTATGAAGTGGGTTATTAAACAGATTTTTTTTTATCATAGAATTCAATTACTAAACTAATGTTTCTCATTCCCTTGTCTAACAGCATCATGTCCATTCAGCTCTAGTTTTTCAGTAGTCCGTATTATTTGTCCTCAGGAGATTTCAGGTGCTCATTGCCACCTCTTCCCCACCTGCTTCTGGGTAAGCATGTGCAGGATGCACCACTGCTGTATGACCTACTTTCACTTTCATCAAACTGGCTAGCTGTGAGCAGAATCTGATTTGAAAGCAAGCATGCCATCAGCAAGGCTTATGGACTTGCTTGAGCAAGTCGATACCTTAACAAAGCCATCTAGCATTCAGTCTAGAGCTTGCCTGGAACAAGCGACCACTGAGCTCCCTACCACAGTGTATCAGGATTATTTGTGTCTACAGAGTACTGGTAACTGCAATCAACTGCAATACAAACCAATGGGGAAACAGATCTGGTTGGTGTATGTAGTGATTTTCCCCCTCTACAACAAATGGCAAGATGAATACTAGCTTTTAGCTTGAAATACCTGCAACAGTTTTAAAGATGCATTTTATCAATTGAGACAAAGAGCTTCTTTCATGGGGATCTCGATTAGATGCACACATTAGCTGAGTCATCCTGCAACAATCCAGATAAAGTTCACCTAAAGCGTAAAGCAACTTCTACTTGTATCAGTAAAACAGTAACACACCACTGAGTATCACATCACATCTTCAGTGCTTTCAATACCCAGGTGGATTTTAGCTGGAATTGACTAGCATGTATTCAGTGGAATCAAAGGCTATGTCATGATCCCAAACAGCATCTTCTGCACTGCAAGCTAAGCTGTTTGATTCAGTGATAGTCATCCTTTACTCACTGGTAACAGAAGAAATCAAGGCTACTAACAGCCATACCTACTGACACTCTTTTCAACAGCAGCTGGAGTTCTAAAAGTCTGTCAGCAATCTTTAAGATTGCCTTGAATGATTTATCACTTATCTCCTGCCTTCGGATAATTCTTGGCTCTGGTATTACATGTCCCCTAGAAGTTGAACCACAAGCAGAAGGCTATTTACCAACAATAATTCTTCTAAACCATGAAAGAAGAATTGCAGCTGATGTGCTACACTGAGTAAGGCAGCGCTGATATGGTATGCTCTATTGCCAAGAGTTGCCTACAGATTTACCAGTCACGATGTTATGTCTGCAAGTACTATTCCTTATGACAGAGTAGTAGTCAGTATAGCCTACATACATATAGTTAAAAAATATGTCCTCTTACAGCATTTAATCCTCTTCTGATCTGATACACTTGTTGATCATAAATTCCGACTTAAGCCAGTCCCCTTCTCTCAAGGGAAAGGGCACAGCAGAAGAGCCAGTTCTTTTTGTGCACTTCGTATCATCTGAGTGTTCCTGTGAGCAAAGCATAGAATCATAGAAATGTCTGGGTTGGAAGGGACCTCTAGAAGTCATCTAGTCCAACTCCCCTGCTGAGAGCAGGGACATCCTCAACTAGAGCAGGTTTCTCAGAGCTCTGTCAAGCTTCACCTTGAATGTCTCCAGGGATGGGGCCTCAACTGCCTCCCTGGGCAACCTGTTCCAATGTTCCACTACTCTTGTGGTAAAGAACTTCTTCCTTACATCCAATCTAAATCCACTCTTCTCTGATTTAAAGCTATTGCCCCTCATCCTTTCACTACAGGCCTTTGCAAACAGGCCCACTCCAGTCTTTTCATCAGCTCTCTTCAGGTACTGGTGGCTATTAGGTCTCCCCTGAGCCTGCTCCAGGCTGATCAATCCCAGATCCCTCAGCCTCTCCACGTAGGAGAGGTGCTCCAGCTCCCTGATCATCCTTGTGGTCTCCTCTGGACCTGCTCCATCAGGTCCATGTCCTTCCTGTGCTCCAGAGCTGGACACAATATTCCAGATGAGGTCTCACCAGAGCAGAGCAGAGCAGCAGAATCACCTCTCTTGATCTACTGGCCACGCTTTTGTTGCAGTCCAGGATGCAATTGGCCTTCTGGGCTGCAAGCACACACTGCTCATGTCCAGCTTCTCGTCTATCAGCAACCCCGAGTCCTTTTCTGTAGGGCTGCTCTCTACTGTCTCTTCCCCAAGCTTGTATTGGTAGTGGGGATAGCATTGCACCTTCTGGCTTCATTTTGAGTGAATTCACATGGCAAGCACAGGACAGCCAGGGGCTCAGGCCCAGACAGCATGGGTTCAGGAAAGGCAGATCCTGCCTGACCAACCTGATCTCATTCGATGACCAGGTGACCTGCCTAGTGGATGAGGGAAAGGCTGTGGACATTGTCTGCTCAGACTTTTACTAAAGACTTTGACACCACCCCCCACAGCATTCTGGGAGAGAACCTGGTGGCTCTTAGCATAGACAGGTCTACTCTTTGCTGGGTTAAAAACTGGCTGGCCAGCCAGGCCCAGACATTTGTAATGAGCAGAGTTAAATCCAGTTGGTGGTGGATCCCAGGGCTCAGTTTTGGGGCCTGTTTTATTCAATTATCTTTATTAACAATCTAAATGACAGGATCAACTGCTTCCTTAACAGACCACACTAAACTGGATGGGAGCATGAGGGTAGGAAGGCTCTGCAGAGGGATCTGGACAGGTTGAATTGATGGGGCAAGGCCCTTGTAAGAGGTGTAACAATGGCAAGTGCAGGGTACTGCACTTTAGTCATGATAACCCCATGCAGTGCTTGGGAAGAGTGGCTGGAAAGCTGCTTGTCAGAAAAGGACCTGGGGGCTCTGGTCTCAGTCAGCTTTAACATGCCATGTTTATAAAAGACTTCTATCCCATTTCTGTCACCTCACAAAAATAGTAGATGAGCAGTTAAGAATTTTAATTTACCCATAATTTGTTTAAATATTTAGTTTATCCATTTTATGGCCACTATTGGGTAAAAGATACAGTAGCTGGAAGCCAGACTTTACTCTAGTGAACAACTGCAATATGAAGGAATTCTTGAAGAAAGCCATCACATGCAGATTAGATGGCCTGTCAGACAGGTAAGCTCTAAATCATCTGATACTAGCTACCAGTAAATTGTAGTTAACTGTTATTAGACCTAATCACTGAGCCAGGGTGGTTTTCTAGGCACTGCTCAGCAGCAGCTGAGAAATTGTCCTGTGATTGAAGATCTGTTCTTTTCCGGGGGGAAGAGGTATCTGTCTGATGGCTTTTGTAGCTTATTTCGTTTTTGGTCTACTCTGGAAAAGGCATTCACAACAAGGTTAACAACGTCCTGTATTGACAAATAGAGAATTCAAACCACTCAAGTAGAAAATTATGAGAAAGTTCAGAAGACTGATAACAAGTTGTTATTCTCTCTTGCCATCTGTTACAGCCAGTCTTTATGTACGCTTCATATATTTTTGCAACCATCTCTGCAGTTCATTTTTTATTACAATTTAACAGTTCTTACCATTAGAGACATTCTATCTCACCTAGCCACCTATTGTCTAGTCATGCTCCTTATTTTCCTACAAACAACATATAGGGGAAAGGCTGGACATTCTACATGCTCTGTTACTGTTGCAAATCACCTAAGCAAATATACATCCCTTTTCAGGCAAGGGAGAGAGATCACATTTAGGATGGAGAATTAGGACAATTTAGTTCCATTACACATCAACACAAAGAACAGCTGCTGAATTTGATGCTAATTCTTAAAATGAAATATGTGGGAAACCCACATTATTTTCTTCTACACATGGTCCTTTCTTTTCCCTCCCCTCAACAAAATACTGATGTCTATTCTCAGAGGGGAAGATAATTGCAAAAAGTGCATAACTGCAAGAACCAGGCAGTGTGCTCAGTCACATTTATTCATTATATGGCCACAATAATCATAAATATCTATAATTAAACCATAATTATGCATAAACCCATAGATGCTCCACGACATCCTTCTCTGCTGACTCTCTGCTCATCACATGTTTCTTGTTAACAGTTATATCCACTTCTCATTTCATCCTGTCTTTCAACTGCTATATTTCTATAGGCAACACTGTCACAGCAGTGTACAGAGATTTTTACCTGTATCAATAAGACAGACTGGTGTTTAATCTATTGCTATAGTTGTCTTAGCCTTAGCTGAAGCAACTGATATTTGAATGCAGCACCAAAAATGTTCATGGTGTAGGGCTTTCATTGCTGTCATTCCAGTTACTAGACCTCAGCTAAGACCATGCTGCACACTTTGGCCAAGCAAACCTCCCAGCCCACTTCTGCCACACAAGAAGATGTAAGAGGGCTCCAAACTTACCAGAAACAGCAAAGCACTGACCTCCATCTCTCAGCTGACACTTCTGTTAATTGCACCAATCACTATCTACTAACTTTCCCCTCCTTCTTTTCTCTTACAGTATAAATAGGTTAGTTTATAACAGCTGAGAAAGCAGTCCCAATTTGGGTGGAGCTACTGCTTTCAGATGACCAGCAGTAATTGCTAGTGTGTGTTACCTTCCTCCTGAGCCTGGCACAAGCAGGAAGTGGAGATCAGATGACTGTGGCTGCAGGAGCAGCTCTCTCAGACGCTCACTGCATCCAGGTTTGCCACAGCTGCTTGTGGTATTCTGTGCTCCACAGTTCACATTCATTCCTGAAAGGGTGACAGTAAATCTATTCCATCTTGGAATGAAAGGAAGGTACCTACTCGAGTGAAATATGATAGTGACCAAAAAGAAAGGCCTCTGACACAAGCAGACAGCAAAGGACATCTAGCAAGAAAACAGCCCAGCTTTATATTAACTATACAAAGCAACAAACTTACTTCACAACATACAGTTGTTTTCCTTTTATATTATGTCTGGTCAATGTACAGGGTATTCCCTTTGTTTGTTAGAATTTTGTGTATTTCCTCTAGTACTTTACTGAAGAGACCATTGTATAAAGAAAGATTTATTGTTTCTATCTCCCTTTACAATCAGTGTTTCTTTTACACTTATGTTCCTTAGATCAACAAGGAAAAGAAATTGAGTCACTGTAGGAATCTCCTCCACTTCTGCCAATTGCTCGTGCCTTCTGTTTCACAGTGGCTGTAGATATGACAATCAGAAGACTGCAGAAAATTTCATGTTGTAGCAAGTGCATCTCAACGTATGAAAAATACATTTGCCTTCAGTTACACACCTAACCTTTGGGTTGGACTGAGGGAAAACCTGGATGTGTGCAACTCTTCCATATGGCTAGAAATTTGCAGGTACATCCCTTGGTGCACAAGGTGGGGAAAGCACTTCAGCCCTCCCCAGTCTGTGCTTGTGGAGGAAAGTTTTAAAGCATTTCCTTCAAAATGAAGGGAATTTGGAGATGAGCTATTTCACTGAATCAGCTGCCAATAGTGAGAGTAATTTTCTAAGGTACTTTATAACTTCTACTCATGCTCATTTCCATAAGAGGTCTGAATGTCCCTCACTTTACCTGAAAGGACTTGTGGTACAATGTAGAAAACTTCCAGTTAAACGGTAAAATAAAAATCCATAGGAAAAGAGAAGGAGTTCCAACTTTTTGTTCCAATTTACTTTCTGACATACTCTCGGGGTGATGCACTGAAGCAGTAATCTCTTGTTAGGGTTTCTGCATAGCATATACCCGAGATCTTGTAGCTGCACAGTAAAGGATAGACTTGTATTCACTGACCACTTGAAGATATACAGTTAAAAACTCAGGACACAATCTATTTTAGTAAGGAATAGAATTAAAAGTATTAAAGTAAAAAAATATGCTGGGTATAAATGACAGCTGTGACAGGAAAATGAGAACAACTTTCATGTTTTTATTGCTGCCTTAGAAGCAATTGATAAACAGTACACTTCATATATAAATGAGCATATGTCAATATATGACAACAAAAATAAATTACAGTGACATAGTATTTAACTTTACAAGGTTGTACAAAATTTCCAAATATGAATAGATTTCAACTTAAAAATTTGAAATAAGTTAAAACTTCAACTATTCTGAAGACTTGAAAAATATACATACAATTTCACTCAATCACATAATTTACAGTATGATTTTTTTCACCTGTTTAGTCTTATACACCCATATATTTTTGAATTTTTATTAGTGGAATATATCCTGCTATATGCAGCTTTACTGCACTGGGATAGTGAAAGGGGTTCCCTGAGGGCACAGAACAGGCTTTGAGTGTTTATATTTTAAGTAATTTGATTACACTTATTAACTAGCAATACAAAACCAAAGCATTATTTATCTGTTCTATAAAGAGAGACTGCTTTATTTTCTCTTGCTAGAATTTCCATGGATGCTAATGAGAATTTTGAAGAAGGCTTAACAGCAGGATTGAGCTGAACTGTTCAGCCAGGATGAATTAGGTCACATTATTTAATGAAATATTTGAATATCTGTTTTGTATTAGATCTCATTATACACTACACAGCTAGTCATGGATATGTGCTGAGATATTTGCTTCCACAACTAATGGGAAAATGTATTTGATATTGTACATTAAAGTTATAGGGTGGATTATGGATTGGTATTTTGAACACCTCAACTATATTCACAGGGTTATTTTATTAAATTTTATGAAGATTAAAAACACTGGATAAAACCCCTTTTCTGTGAATATGTGCTAATTGAGAATGCTGAGGGTCTAAGTGATGGGGAACATTGAAATAGGTTGCCCATGGAGGTGGTGGAGGCCCTATCTCTGGAGACAATCAAGGTCAGACTTGATGAGGCTCTGGGCAACCTGGTCTAGTTGATGATATCCCTGTTTACTGGCCAGGGGGTTGGACTAGCTGACTTTCAGAGGTCCCCTCCAACCTGAAGCATTCTACGATTCTGTAAGTCAAGACATAAAATAAGGTAAGGTAGAGGAGATTCATACCACAGCTCATTGCTCCTGATACCATAGGCTGCACAGTTAGTTTAAAACTGGTGCAAACAGACTGTGCACTGTGAAAAGGGCAAAGGCTCGCTAACCCAGAAACCATTAGTGAGGAAACAGATAAAGGAAGAAATTTGAACAAAATGGCATATGTGAGAAATTGCTCAGTTGTCAGAAATACAGGAAGACACTTCTGCAGCCATGTCTTAAATTGTCTGCAATAAATTTGGTAAGAAAGGAAAAAGAAATCCAAAATGTCTGTTTGTGTAACTGAATATTAGTCTCCTCTCTGAATATGCTAAAATATCTACCAGAGTGCTGCATTAAGTAACCTGCAATGTTTCCTCCAAACAAATGTTAGATGTACATCATTTACATGAGGAAACAAAAAAGAATTCATAATAGTGCCAGAGATTAGCAATTTCTCATTTCCATTTTTCTCTAACACTACTACATTTTACAGTTAAGCTGGAAATGATTTTAGAAGCCACTGTTCTTGTTGTGTGAATATATTGTCAGGAAGAAGGAGGCAGAGAATTGGAAAGAGATATATGGCCATATATGGCTCACTGTGCTTGCTCTATGTTCTCCCAGAGAATTTCTTTGCAGGCTTGTTTCTGGTGAGAGGAGGGTGTGGGTTGTGCGGGCAGAGGTCTGGGATGTGGAGGGATGTCATGTCATGCAGTGCAGCCCCATGCTATGGTGCAGGGGCCCGGCTGCCTCCTGCCCATCTGGGGGGAAAGTCTACATTTCAGAAGCACAGTGGAATCTTTTCCATCAGCTGGAGCTGGGCTTGGATCAGCCTCCAGAAAAGGCTGGCATTTGCCACTGCTAAGAGAGTGCAGAGCAATTTCAAGGAGCAACCGACTTGTGTCATTAAGTGAATTAATAGCAGCCAAAGAATATTGTAGCATATGAACAGAGTCAAAATTTCCTCCTACAAATCTGCAGTTAAAGAGAGTCCTCCCAGCCTGAGGGGAATGTCAGTTTCCCCAAAGGAAAGGATCTACGCGATGAGACTTCCAAACACTTTCTCTACATATTTTACATGTCTTGCAACTTCTAATCTTAAATTACTTTAATCAAAACAATTGCATTTTTCTTAATTTCTTGTTCTATGTTCTTCCTGTGCATTGGGTTCAGAGAGGAAAAAAGAACATGGAAATATATCTCAAAAGTTCAAGCAACATCTAGTGGTTATGTAAACCTTACCTCACCAACTGCTTGGCACACAGTGTATTATTGTACAATCAGATATGACTTTTATATCACATCATTTACTTTTTATCTTAACTAGCAAGCCACTCTATGAGCAGCAACTAAAGAAATGACTTTATCAGCAGTTTATTATATTAATGTAATTGTTATCAGGGGCATACAGGGTAAAAGTCATTTGTAGATTACAATACTATATTTGCAAGGAAAGTTCTACACGGGAAGGTGCCACCTGATTAGGTTTATGTGGAGGCTTAAAAAAAAAAAACAAAAAAAGTNAAAAAAAAAAAAAAGCTGTTAAAGCATCTTGGCAGGAGTAAATCTCTTAAGAGCACAATGTTCCACTGTGATAGTCAGTGGGAGCCAAGTTTTGACAGCACATTTTGGACTAATACCTATGCAGTGAAAGCAGAAATGTAAGCACTCGTAGACATCTGACCTGGGTTAACACATACATTTTTCTACCAACACACAGCCATCCACCTTCTGCCCTCAGGATTGCAGTGCTGGTGGTCATTCCAGAAGGGAGAACACCCCCAGAAGCAATTGAGTTAGTCTCAGTATATTTAATCTTGTTTTTATTAGATATAAAAGGAAAGGTTCCTCTAAAATATTGCTACCGAGAAAAACAATTGCTCTCCATCATTAACCACCTCTACTCTTCCAATTAATGTGCTAGCGTTTTGCAGATCACCATCAGAATGGGCTGGGACTGAGTATTCTTTCTGAGAGTCTACTGAGACACAGAATTTAGTCAGCACAAGGATTTCTACATAGTACAGCAGCTGTTAGCAAAAAAGAACAACTTGGCCAATAACTTAAAAAAAGCTGTTATTTTGTATAGTATCTGAATGGATGGCTGTGACTAGATCAATAGATATCAGGCTTGGAGTAAATGCGCAAGCGCTGTCTTTATGTAGCAGAAGGTGGCAGTCTCCTTTCTACTGCTTCCTTATTGCTTCATCAGTTTACAGTAAGTTCAGCTGCACTGGTTTCGGCTGAAGGAATTCAGTGTCTGATAAGGAGTAATACTACAAATCCTGCTTTATGAAAGTGGGTTCTGAGCTGCTAAATTACTGGATATAATTTGCCCATATACATCAAAATCAGAAAGAACAAGAACATACCGATTTATTTTAAATGTTCAAGCCTTAAAATATATATATATATATTCAGATACTGTCTCTGGGACTTGTTTTCTTCTGTAAGCAGAAGAATGGCACAGAAAGCTTTCAAGTAATAGGAACAGAGTAACATAGCAGGAAAGACATAAATTATCTTAATCAGATTCCTATAATGTTATCTATATTTCTATCACAAAAATACCCGCTATCTCCGAATAGAAGCAGGAAGCTTATGACTCTCTCTTGTAACAACTTGTCTTGGCTGGTGTGGCCCACGCCCTTTCACCAGCAGGGTGGAAGGGGCAGGAGCTCATTTCCAGATTCATGCTAGGCAGGAGTTCTGTGACTGTCAGTAGAAAAGAGGAAAAAATCCTGCAGTCAGCACTTAGTCAATGGGGTGAGGGTCACCTCTAGCAACCCTGGGATTATTAGTGTGAAAAAAAGTACTATCCTTTGCCAACATCTTCTAATGCCTACAGTTTACAACTACAAAACCTCACGTTACATTTAGCATTTTCTTAGTTCCTTCCAAACGCAATGAATTCATGTTTTTTTTCAGCTTTAATATTTAAATAGGCACTTTTGTGTCCTGAGTATAGGGATTTCAATGATCCTTCTCTATCTAGCTTGCTTATGACAGCAGCTGGAAATCTTTAGTATTCCTTTATATCTCACTGCTAAAAGGGATACCGTGTCTGTCAATATGCATTCTACAGAGTACAATAAAAATGGCACATGCATATTAGTCTAAGTTTCTCTTGCATTCAGTAGTGTGGTAGTTCTTGATACTGGTAATTCCTGTCTCAGAACAGGACACAAAATGCATGAGCTTAAGTCTCCTCAGCCAGTACCAATAACTGTGGGGAATTTGGAGCTTCTTAAAGCAGCTATACTGTTTTGCAAAGAAGTCTGTAAGGACCCTCCATCATATTCAGCAAAGGGTATGGGGAGAGCAGGAAATAAAGCCTTATCTGTTCTTACACATAGAAGTTTTTGTTCAGCTTAGCCTATGGTCAAGAAACTACACTTATTTTCAGTAAAGAAAGCAAATATTTACTTAGAGCTACTTCCACAGCCTGAAGAGTAGAAAGTTCTGTCCTAATATCAGTTGTAAAATAAACATTGTAAATGAGGCAAGCAAATGGAATGTATTTCTAAATCAGAAAAATTTACACCACTAGAGGAAAAAGGCTGCTTAACTTCATCTATATCTGATTTCATATTATTTTTCAGGTGATAAAAAATGGCATACTTCTGCATTGATGGTAGAGTGTATTGAAAGCTATATTCAACAGGTAGGTCTTGAATATATTCAATAGGTATATTAAATATTAAATAAAATGGACTGAATCTATGTGAAAAATAAAAGTAATGAGTGGAGGAAAGTACTGAGCATCAGGAAATACTGCACAGGTCTATCTCTTGTGATGTATGCACACAATTCAGGGTGCAGCACTGTGCAGGAGTCAAAGTAAATTGGGTTATATCTTTTACCCTCATGGTGTTAATTGGTCTGTGCCACAAGGATAATTCTCAAATTGGACTCATTAAGCACAAATTAATGAAGGCCATTTTCTCATCCCTCTGACATCCCTAGACTAGATAGTATTTTAGGAGTGACTACAGTTGCTTTTTTTCCATGGTAATGTAAAAGCTGTCAGAACTTTTGAGTATTAGCAAATATTGAGCAATTCAGATACTACAATAAATAGATGGAGAGAGCAACAACTTCCCATCAAATTTCTGGAAAATATATATGCACCCAGTCAAACAAATCCTGCTTTCATAGTAATGCCTAGTTATTTAGTCCTAGGCTGCTATAATAAGGATCTCTTCATAGACATCTGAGGTGGGGCACAAGGCTGCTATGCTAGCAGCTGATGATGATGCCTGCTTTTGGCTTACAGAGTCATTCATATGCTGAACTTTTTTGGGCACTGCTTACATGTGTTTATTCGCTTTTCTTCAAGAAGGATATTCATATCTATAAAAACTTCAGATGTCTTATTCGTTTGTTTTGGGTTTTTTCCATGCTTTCTGCCAAGTTAAATAAATTGTATAGCTTCACTAGCTTGGAAAAGAAGTTAGCTCTCCTCACCACAGTTGAGCTGAATGGTTTTATCACCATTTTTGGAAGACCTTTTCTGAGGACAGCATCATACATCCGAGTTAAACTCAGTCGAGGTTTTATTGTTTACAAAACTACAAAAAGAGTGAATGATCTAGATATATTGTGCATTTTCCATCCTACCAGGCAAATTAGGTTTTTAAAGCTTGTAATTTTCCACCTGTAGGACTGGCAAATGAAGAATATTATTCCAAGCAATAGAAAAGGAAGAGCAATAGGATGGGCTGAGAGAGGAGGATATTTTTTTCCTGTCATTTCTAATGGGAGGAGTGCTGTTCTTGTTACTGTAAATAAATTGCAATGGTGAATAACTTTATTTTGCCTTTATATATGTGGCATTTGCCTCAAACTGTTATAATAATGTCTGGATTCCTGTACCCATGTTGAGAACCTGACAGTGACATTCACATCAACACAGGAGTCTCTCCTACGTGAACTTTGATAGAATCTTCTGTTAGAAATAGAGGCCTTTATTTTCTGATATGGCAAAGCCACAGTGATTTTGGTTAAGCCAATGGAGTTGAACATAGTGCAGTACTGATGCAATAGCTCAACACATGAAATCTGGTCAACCATTTCTAAAGTCTGGGTGATGTCTGAAAAGCCAGCACAATACATGGAAAACAGGACATTCAGAAATAAAGAAAACCCAACTGGGAAAATATGCACTAAGGAAAGATGTGGAAACTTCTTGCAGCTAAGCAGAGTAGGCTTAAACAAAGTTCCACTGTCCAGTTACAACTGATAAGGAATCAAAGGCAATGTTTACCATGGCTGACAATTTCAGCATGTTTGTATATATATCATACACATTGCTCTAGATGGGTGTGCATCTCTCTGTATGTACCTGCATGGTGCTAGATCATACATACATTATCCTTCTGACATATATGTAGTGCATACAGATGTAGAGGTACAATATGCATACCACATGATACATGTTGGAATAAGCCATAAAATAATGCTTTCCTGTGTTGCCTGTACTCCTGTTAAACACTCTCTGTCAGGGCTAACAGAAATTTCCCCGAACCATTTTAATATTTAAAATTAAGCAATAAATCCTCAAGCATATCTAGGAAGGTATCTGGAAATAACTGCAACAATCTTTCTTAGAAAAAAATTACTATCCATGTTATATTTTGAATCTATAATGTGCATGATGAAAAGTAGTCAAAGTCCTGAATGCTAGTATGACAGAGTCAATGAATTTGCCAATTAAGACTGTGAACATCTGTCCATGACATGAAATACTGTGATGGTCAATCTTGGCCAGTTGTGGTACCACAGTGTCTGAAACAGAATGAACATAGTGTGTAGTTCCAAGCATCCCTGTTCATACTCAACTTGTTTCCATCAAGCAGCGTGATTGGATTAGCTACCCTTGTCTGCTTACTTTAAAAGCTGAAGTACAAAAATGCCCACGTATCAGACATTACAAATCAGTATTTTCCCCAGTGTCTGTCTGGCAGCTCCTAAAGTAGAAAAGTGCAGAACATACAACTGATCTATGCCTGACAAAAGGAAGAAAATCATAATTAAATAAGGTTTTTAATACTGTGAAAACCTGAATGTTATACATGCTCTAGCTAAGCTTCCAACTAGAAGTGTTAGGGTATCATGGGGGTTCTGTTCATGATTCCAGTTCATTATGAACACCTCATCTCCACCAGACACCTGTACATATCCTTTGGGTTAACAAGAAGCAATCTGCAGATATATATCACTTTCGCCTGCACTCAGAAGCAAGTGCAGTAGTATTTGCATGGGTAAATATATAAAAGATAAAAGGAATATATAAAATAAATAATCACAGAAGCTGGAAGCAAGTTGTAAAAAGAGACAGTAGATTTACATGGATCAAAGAATATTCAGTTACCACAATGAATATGTGTGTTTTAAGAAATTTTCAAATGCATTAAAATACATGATGACTCATGAACTGGATGAAGTTTAAGCTAGTGGGGGCTCGGCAAAATGTCCTTAGTGGTAGATCATCCCCAGATGCCACAAAGGTCAGGCTTGGTGAACAGACTATTTATTAATTGTCGTACAGGATGTTTGTGCCAATAAGGACCTGGAATGTGTGGATCCTGCACTGGTTCTTTTTTTTAAGTCTTATACATCTGTAGAAAAGAATCAAACTTTAACACTCCTACTGCTGGAGTAAGTAACATGCCTTTTGATGGACTAAGAGCAGATTAAGTTTGCATAAGAATATTTTGAAGGAAAAAGCCTGACAAGCTTGTAAAACAAATTTTATGAAAAGAATCTGGGAACCTTTGGAGGAGAATGAGGGTTTGGAATCTCAAATACAAATTTGAATAGGGATGCATAAATGGTCAGATAGTCAAGAGGGCAAATGAAATGCAGTTTATAGCATGATATTCCATGACTAACCCTACCATGTATATGGTAGCATGATGACAGTCCTGTATTCAAAATTACTGATGCTGCTGATCAGGTGAAACATAAAAAATTATTTTTGCTTTGATATTTGCATTCTGTAGTGACAAACTGAGTGTACTCTAGAATTTGTATTTACTTCTTACATGTACAAGGTTGCTAATGAGACAAGACTTTTTAGATTATTCTAGCAAAAGTAGTAAGGAAATATCATAATCAAGACAACAAAATAAGAAAATGAAGTTGTACATAATTGAGAAAGGTCACCAACTGCCTCAGAACATCTGTGTGGGTATCCTTACAAAACCTTCAGATCCCTTTAGGTTGTTTATTGTTTAAGATATACAGATCCACAGGTTTAGATCCTGGGAACTGCCAGGCCTTTCCTATATTTGTTTAACTTCAGAACAGTGTCACACTGATCTGCAGTTTACATTTGTAGGAAGTGTGTTATGCTGGGGTAGGATAAAGTGCTTTATGCACCATGACACCTGTCCCTGGAACTTTGATCAGACATTTATCACAGCCTATACTGGTACAGAAGCAATAAACTTCTATCGCAATTTTACATCAAGAAAGCCAAACATATATTATAATGTATTTTGCTGACTTATAGCTGTTCAGAGGCTGACAGTGATTGCTTGCTCCTGTCTGGCTATTGCTTCTGATTTTTTGATACTACTTCATATGCAGTTTAATCTTGTATTATTGCAATTAACAGGGATGATAACTGGTCCATGAAAAGCCAGCTTTCCATGCAAGGAATGTTAATGGGACTAAGCAGTTTGTCTGCCCTCAGAATGATGCTTTCTATCATGTTTCTGACAATTTTCCTCAAAACAGATGAAACATTCCATCATTTGTACTTCTCAAAAGTAGTGCTGTGTCAGATTGTACATTTTGGTCTTGCATTGTTCCTCTTCTGCAACCTATCATGTGCGCCTGTGTTCATAAACAATATATCCACTTGTGCATAAAGCTAAAATTTTTTGTGTGTGCATGGGTTTAAAGCAAACACATATAAGAAACAAATTAATTTGATCCCCACTGTACTTGTAACACAGCCGAATTCTTAACATTTTATAGTGCATATTCCATTAAATAAATAATAAGTAAATTGATCTATGCTACAATATGTGTATACATACACATTTTATGATGCCTGTAAATAACATTTTAAAGCCTGTTCACACATCAAAAGACAGGTTGTTTATTTCCCTCTTAAAACAATCCAAGGGTTTAACTCTTATTATTATGTAAACAGTGGTGATAGCTGCTTTCAATGAAGCTTAAGTTAAAAAAAGAAGAAAAATAGTTTCCCACTGTAAAATCAATACTAATATACCATGTATACCATGATCCCCCTGATGAACTCTGTCTTCCTTACATGCTCTCACATTTTGTGTATTAGGGGCACAGCACTACTCTAGATATCAGAAGATAATAATATGGCAATATATAGATATAGATTTAAATGTTAAAACATTACTTAGGTCAACTTGAGTAATGAATTTATGTCAAATATATGCTTATTTTCATCAATAAATTAATACATTAATTTTCTCGGCAACATGGGTGCCTTGTAAGAATTTGGTCGTACGTGGCTACAAAACTGGTAAACCAATTCTGGGTATCTTTAGCTCAAAAAGCACTTGTGACTTATATTTGTAGCTTTAACATTTTATTTTCATGCTTTTTACTAAACTTGTACTTGCAGTAGACTTGCACTATAATTTACAAGATTACCTTTAGGTAGTTATTTTATACAACTGATATGAAAGGAAGGTTTGTATGTCAATAGCATTTGGTTTAGTGCCGAGAAAGCTAGGTATACTCTATTCATTTCTCAAGCAGACCCTTATGAATCACTTCAAAAGGACATTACAGCTGAAGACTGAAGAGCAATATTTATCAACATTAAATAAAACATTTGGTGAAGTATGTATAAATATTTCTTCATATGAACATAACACAAAATTAAATAGTTCAGATACACAGACACCATTTAATATATTTCCACTGTTGTCAAAATCATCTGTAAACACCATCTCACACTGAATACAAAAGCAGCTTTAACATCAGTTCAGTGTTCACAACACTGACGCCCCTTTGTAAAAGAAGATACTTGTTTTATTTTCAGCAAAATAAGAGTCTAAGCAATAAAAAAGTTTTGGTCAGTTCAAAGGAGAATACAAAATTATCTTTCAACATGTAACTAAATCAGATTTAGAACAATAGCTTAAAGTACAATCCTTTCCCCAGGGGATCTCTGACTTTTATAAATCACGTTTGGTGCAGACCACATCACAAATACCAGGAAATACTGGTCATGTCTAAGCTATAAATATTAAAGCCCTTTTAAAATCTTCTTTATCAAAAATTGCCAGATTACAAATTGGCAATATCACATTTTTTGCACCACCAAATAACCTGGCAGGTTTAGACAGAATTAGGTACACTTCTGATGATTTTTAAAACACTTTCTGGAAAAGAATCAGCTTTTAGTGAGCATCCCTCATGTGCAAAAATAAAGCATTTCTTTTACACAAATCTTTTGCATCTGTAAATCACCTGGGCACAGTGCACACGGGGGAGGCTCCACCAAGTTGAGACAGAAAAGTATAATTGGACTTTCACTGGGAGCTGTATAGACACTGCATTGGGCCTGAGCTCGCTCCAAGAAGGGTGATGCATCCACATGGTGCAACTCAGCACAAGGTGGTTAAGTGTCCATGTGTGCCCCAACAGCAGCGTAGCCACCCCGGCATGAAATGGGGCTCCAGCTAAGGGCTGCACCTGCCTGGCTCTTGAGCAACCCCCTTTGAGCATCAGCACTATGTGGTCCAGATGTGGGCTCTTGTCATCCTACATCCTAAAACATAACTTGACACTCTGCCCTGAATATAGCCTTCAATTCCTTTCCCCTTCATATCTTTCAAAGAGGCGTGATCACTTTGGGGAGAGATACTGTGCACAAGATTAAGGTTTTACTGGGCATGTGCCCCATTATAAATCTCTGGAGACTGTTAGGCTCACAGGCTTTGTTTGAAAAGATAAACTTGAATTTCAGGTGGTAAATAATGAGATATATACATACAAAATATTATTTTCTGATTATTTATTTATTTATTAAATCACTCACATGTAATTGTGATGGGTGGGCCCTGTAAAACCGAGAGCAATAGATCACCTCTTTCCTGGTATGTGTGTATTTTAGAGGTGTGACTGTATGTTATGCATACAGACACACACACACATATATATAACAAGAGCTGCACACGTAGATACTCGGCAATCAGGAATTGGGGTACAATTAACAATACACCAGAAGAGAAGTTGACATGAAGCTCTACTTGGACAACAAGAAGCAGTTTTGCAACCTATACAGTGTCTCAAATAATGTCATAATCCTGTTTCATTAGCTTGCTACATCTGTAGGTGACTTCAATTAAATGTTGTTGGATTCCTTGGAGACAGAAGAGTTGGGCTAGCTAGATGTGCTTACCTGAGATCCCAGAGTTGATTACAGTCAAAGAGCTGGGCAGATCAGTCATGGGTTTAAATTGCAATACAGCTTCTTGCAAATTTGTAGGAAAACTTTATTAAGTCTTTCATTCCTTAGTAAAAACATTGAAGTTTGTTAGTTTTTGCTGAATGCAGACTTGATTTGTATATTAAATTGGATTTATTAAAAGGATACATAAGCCTGGCAGCTGCTTTCATGTCTGGATGTTTAAATGCTTGAATCAGCACCCTGGAACCACCGTCCCACCCCAACCCAACCCATTCCATCCCTTCTGTCCCTTCCCATTCCACTCCATCCTGTCCCATTCTATCCTGTCCCATCCTGTCTCATCCCCCACTTTGTTATTTGTTTAATTGTTTAAAAAATACTATTCTATGAAGCCTCTCTAGGGATCCGCTTATGAAAAATGACAGACTGCCTTTGCTGATACTGCTGTTTGCGTCGTTTTCGTTTGTCACACTGGCATAGCAGTAGCATCTTGAAAGTGTTTCTGAATGTTTTGTTACACAGTGCATAGCACATGGGGTTCACTGTGCTATTGATGTAGCAAAGCCAGTACCCCAGGTTCCAGAAAGTTTTGGGGATACAGCTGCAAAAGGTGTTCACCAAAACCATGATGTTATAAGGGGTCCAGGTAATGATGAAGGCAAACAAAATGGCACTGAGTGTCTGTGCCGCTTTCTTTTCTTTGATAAGTGACATTCGTTTTCGTTTTGTGATCTGACTTCTGGTCTTCAAGGCAAACTTTTTTGCCAGGGTTGCCTCCTTGAAGGACAAGGGCAGGGCTGCAGATGTCTTGGTCACTGATGAGATGCCATCAGAAGCTGTGGTTGTTTCTGCTGACCCTGGCTGAACTGGAAGCTTAGAAAAGCTCTTCTGGAAATTACCACCGTCCTGAACACTTTGGGGAGGATGCAGTTTTTTAGGTTTATTTTCCTTTGATTCTGTGTCAGATTTCTGCAATTCATCCCCCGACTCATGCAAGTCTTCTGAAGAGGGTAGTTTTGTGGAATTCAGGATGGCACTGTGACCAGGAAGCTTGAGCACGATTGAGTAGATGGCTCTGGTCTCTGCAGCGATGTCTTCTTCGTCAGAGGAGGCCGAATTTTCAAGGGATGCAGCAGCATCATTGTTGTTCCAGCTGTCGCTGCTGCTGTGCTCTTGGTCCCCCTGGTCTGTGTTGGGTTCCCAGCTCTTCATTGTGAGCCAGAAGTGGCAGCGTCTGTATTTCCTTCGGGTGGAGCGTTTCATGCTCTGCTGTTGCAGCTCGTAGCTGCTGCAGCTTCGGGAGCTGCCTGTCTGGTGTACAAAGCGCGCTGCTTCTGCTTCACTGCCCGAAGCCTGTAGCCCTGCTAACTCTTTGGTGCGTTTCTCGGTCTCCTTGTAGATCCTCCAATACAAAATACTCATAATGGTGACAGGCAAGTAAAAGGCAGCTATGGCAGTGCCAAAGGTGATTACAGGTTCAGTGAGAAACTGAATGAAACATTCATGAGCGGGCACAGTCCTCTTCCCAACAAAATACTGCCAGAACAAGATGGCAGGGGCCCAAAGGACAAAAGAGACAATCCATGCTAAACCAATCATCACACCAGCCCTTTTGGTTGTTCGTTTGGCTCTGTACGTAAGTGGCCTAGTGATGGAAAAATATCTGTCAAAACTTATGACAAGGAGATTCATGACAGAGGCATTACTGGCAACATAGTCAATGGAGAGCCAAAGATCACAGGCCAAATTTCCCAAAGCCCAGTGGTCCATGATGATGTATGTGGTGTAAAGATTCATGGAAATAACACCGATGATCAAATCTGCACAAGCAAGACTCAACAAGAAGTAGTTGTTGACGGTTTTCAATTGTTTGTTAACCTTAAAAGCAACAATCACTAGGATGTTTCCTATGATGGTCACCAGTGCAAGGATCCCAGTGAGGAAAGCAATCAAAACTACTTGCCAGACAGCGTGTCCACCCAGAGGGTCTCTGATTGTGGCATTTAAGGACATGTTCGTTGATTCCACAGTTGAGGAGGGAAAACTCTCTGTGGTCTGAGGGAAATCATAGCTGCCAATGAACGATGCTGTTTCATCAAGGGGTCCTGGTCCATGAGATTCTCTCTTCCAGAAAGAGCTCACATTTAATAACAGCGGCGAGGCTGAACTGGTATTTTGCGTGATCATTGTGTCTCTCTGACATAGTCTGCAGCAGGAAAAAAATAAAAAAGCAACCACAAATCAAGTTAATAGGTGAAGATGGTAAATAGCTAATCATCGTAATTCTCATAGATAAAACCCCTTTAGCACTTTGAGAGTTGTTTTTAAAAGCCAAGCTGCCTTTGACAGATTCCAAGTCAAACATATGTGCATATGTGGTAGCACTCAGCTTACAGCTGTGATTAATTTGAGCTCTTTGTAGTAATCATATAGTGCTTCCTTGAACCATTCAGTCACAGAAGAACCAAAATCCCAGGAGATTTGGAATCCGCTGTAGCATTAAAATGCTACGTAACTCTAAATCTTAATTAAAACACTCCCTGGTGGATCTGCACTGAACTCTACATCTCAACAGCCCACTATCCAGGAGACCTCAACAACTAAATGCCAGTCACGTGCAGCTAAATCCTCCAAGTGCAAATCAATGCTGGTCCCCACTGCTATCCTGGCACTAGCAAACCACAGCCCCAGCCTCTGCTGACTCCAGCTACAGCAAATGCCAAGCAAAAATGTTGTTCTGCCTTTCCTTGAAACAACAGAGGTACAAGCCAGCACTGTTTCACCGTTTCAAGCTACTCTAACCTGTGAGGCTGCGAAAAACTCTTCATCTACATTTTGGCTGCCTGATAAAGGTACTAAAAGTTCTCATTAGCACTTTTTGCACATGTCACTGTTCATTTTTCATGTATGTTTTTATACTTGGACTAAGGATTTTGTACATCTACAGACTTCAAAATGTCTTTGGGGTAACACATATTAAAAGTTCCTTTGAAAATATGGTCTCTAGAGGCAGGAAAAAATATTTGGCAGATGTATGTCAAAGCAATCATTAAACACTTAAGGGGAAGAGGAAAAAAGCATGAAAAGGATTCATAATTAAGCCTTAATCCTTTTCCCCTAAGTACTTATGTAAAATGAAGACATGCTTAGAATAGGAATTTGCATTTCCCTTATTTCATTAACTTCTGTGGTCAACTGACTAGATTCATTGTAATAAAACAATTATATCATCAAGAAGCAAGAATTATGATTAAGAAGTCCATCATCTAGAGTAAATATTGAACAAAATATGCTGTCAAAGGGAAATGTTTGTTTGTTTTCTAACTGTGAATCCTTCAAGAGTCAGTATGTCATGGCTTGATATAATAATGGGTATCACAATGCACTCGTGTTATGCAAAATATACACCAAAAAGAGGAGGTTTGGGGTTTGTTTTTTTAAATAATTTTGAAATTCTGTTTTCCCTTGAACAGTACTTACTTTTGTTAGCAAACCAGAAGACACTATGTGATTATAAATGGTGGAGTTTCTTTAACGTATGCAATAAACAGACCAACAATTCCTTCCCTTAGCTCACGCACAATAACTAACAAAAACCTCACCATATTTGATATCCAGTCTTAATAAGATATTAACGTTTCTGTTTATTAATAGGAAGACAAGGTTGCAATGATGCTGCCTTATTGTAATCTAATTCAAGCCACTTTTAATGTATTCATCATTATATCACACAGGATGTAAACATAATAATATAATAATAGTAATAACAGTGAATATTGCTCTGGGAAATCACACAGTTAAATGTAACTCTTTTCCTGATAGAAAGAATGAAAATTTGGAGCAACTAAAACAATTTCTAAAAAGGAAAACAGTAAGATTTCTATAAACTGTAATCAACATCAATAACTTAGATTTTCTTAAAATCAGAGTTGAAACTAAAATTATGTTTTATCAAAACATTTTGAAATTTCAAGTTTTCTTTTCTTTGCAGAGGTCATATGAAAGAAATTCGCCATTCTGGAAATCTGTCAAGTGGCTCCTCTAAAATGTTCAGTATTTTTTCCCATTTTAATTGTTCCTTTCCCAAAAAAATCTAAATTAACTTTTTGTACACAATTTCTCCGTGTTCTTGATACCTATGAGAGAAGCTGTAGGACACAACACATTTCTTTTTTTTTCTTCCTCAAAGTATACTACTTCTGACTACAGAGCTGATGTAGCTCAAGATATCAAGCACACAGCAACGTGTCCTCCCTACCACAGTCTTTCAAAGAAGCTGAAGAAGTCAAATCTGCACTTCGTGAGAGAGACTCACCCCACCTACATTAATGACAATAAAGTCTCCAGAAAGTCATTTGCAAAAAGACAAGCATAGGCTTGGATGAAAAGCATGCTCTCTTGCTTTTCATCCACATCGCCTCAGGCACACTCCTATCAGCACACTTGCTTGCCTTGTCTAAGTTGTCATTCATTTACATGTCTATAAAAACAAAGATCCTACATAGTCAAAAATTACAAATAAAGGACATGGAAACCCAGTGTACAATAATGTTCTCCTTTGATGAAGACAGAAAAGCAGTATTCAAATTTAGCTTGTGTGGGTGAAACAAAAACACAGTTATTTTTTGAGCAACCACTTCAGCAAGGGTTGACAATGTTCTTGCCAGTTGTTTATGGGCTGAGGTTGTTACTTACAGTGGGGGAAAAAAAATCTTTGACTCAGGCAGGATTGCTGGAAATCATCCATCTTGCAGTGTTTAACTTAGGAAGCAGATATCTTTTCCATTGTTAGGTAGGATGAGTTCAAAAGCAGAATAGAATGAGAGAGATCTGAAATAATTATATTTGCTAAATATATGCCAGAAATGATTAATGTTATGAGATGCAGACCTTCCTTCACTGACATTAGGGAGAGAGCAGAGGATGAAAGTCAGAAAGTACCCCTGCCACAGACACACACCTGTAAAACCTCTACAAGTTAACAGCCAACACAGTCAAGTATTTATTGAGAAGACTGACAGGAATGGTGATTATAATTATGCTGCTTTTTTATTAAAAAGAAAAAAAAAAAAAA
>VWZY01011231.1:517748-541602 GCA_013399075.1 Chloroceryle aenea | reverse complement strand
TCCAAGGGGAAAAAAAAAAAAAAAGAAGCTGATAAAGCTGATATCTTCTCATACCAGGAGGTATTAGACCAATCAGAAGATACTCATGAAGGAAATGAAACTTTCACTAGCAGTCTTAGACTAAAATACAGTATCACTTAGAAGTGATGGTGGAAATAATAGTATTACTAAGACCTAAAAATCACAGAACAATAGAATCATAGAATGGTAGGGGTTGGAAGGGACCTCTGGAGATCATTGAGTCCAACCCCCCTGCCGATGCAGGAACACCTAGGGCAGGCCACACAGGAACAGATGCAGGCGGGTCTTGAAAATCTCTAGAGAAGGAGACTCCACAACCTCTCTGGGCATCCTGTTCCAGGCTCTGTTACTCTCACAGTGAAGAAGTTTTTTCTCATGTTGAGGTGGAGCTTCTTGTATTTCATCTCATCCTAACACAGGGCACCACTGAAAAGTCACTGGCCCCTTCCACTTGACACCCACCCTTCAGATATTTGTAAACATGAATAAGATCCCCTCTCAGTCTTCTCTTTCCCAGGCTAAACAGTCCCAGGGCTCTTAGCCTTTCAAAATCATTGACATTTTGGCAGTATTTCCCATTTTCTCTGCATAATACAACAATAAGCTAATGTGTTAGCTTTGGAAGTACAAAACAACTACCACATAAAAGGTAAACCTTGCAAAATTACTGTGTAAATGCTGTGCTATCACTAAATCCCTGAAATGATTGTGAATTCTGTTTAATTGTAGACTTTGCAATGGAGTTTCAATGTAAATTAACCAATAAATCCATTCAGAAATGCTGCACTTCAAAAGACTCACCATGAGGAAGCATGGGGAAACTGTACTTCAGCTGCAATCTTTCAGTCACTGAAAATGCTGGGACCAGACCTTTATTTCTCAGGTCAGTTGTACCATCCCTGGACTTCTACCTAACTTCTGTAAGCTACTGTTTCAAAGAAAACCTGCACAGTTCTTAGCAGTTCAGTAACTGAGGAAGAGGAAAGACTGAGAGCAACCCACCAGCAGCTCCCTGCTGCCCAGTGCAATCCTGCAAGCTGGAACTCAGCTTTTTAAAATCCTCAGGCATTAAATGGTCCCTTAAAATTGCATTGACAGGAATATTTGATAAAATGGAAGTTTTAAATGGGTGATGAGTACAGTCTTTTGTTATTCTGGTTCTTCTACAAGCTCCTGTAACTGAACCATTTAATTCATCAAAAAATTCATTGCACATGTGTTTGCAGAGAAAAAAAACTATCACTGCCACAACCTCCATAACAAAACAGACCAGTGCAAATCTCTAGGAAGCCAGAGTAAGCTAAGTTATGCATCCTTTTCCAAAACTGCCGTGCATTTTCTGTTTTCCCTATAAAAATTGATACAGGGAAAGAGAGAGTGGCTTGGGTTCAGCAAGGTGATGGTGTGATCTACAGTGCAGCCCACCAGCTCCTGTCCAGGAAGCCAAGCTCAAAGACAGAATGATGTGTGACCAAGTGGGAAAGCAGCCACAGATATTTTGATAGAACAAATAATATCATAGGTTTATATACCAGGATAAGAGTTTACAAATCATTGGTAAGATATACATTACAATTTCAAGGCAAGGGGTAACAAAGGAAACTCTTTTTAGCCCAAGAAGATTACTGCTGTGTTGCTCACTGTGGGTTTGTTTTGTTTTGAGTTTTTTTTTGTGCTTGTTTCTTCTGTTGAGTACAGGCTTATGAAAGGTACATGCCAGAGAACCCCAGAGGCAATATACACTTCCAAGCATTACTCAGGAAAAGTGTAGGCTATATATACACCCCGGTGTATGTCTATATATACATGAATATGTGTGCATACATATACACACACCTATACCTGCAGGTATACATACCCATATATTTGCCACATTATTAAAAATACTTTTATATGGAAAGACTGTATCTTTCACTAATTAGCTATAAACTTGATATAAAGCTCAGCCACACGTATCCATAAAGATGTTTTGCTTATGCATACTAAAATTACCTAGATTTAATGTCAGTGCTTTTAATCACTTTTGTGATTAATGAATTAGATTCACTTATTATTTGCTTACTGCATTGATGCTGTTAATGTGTGAGGTCTAGCATGAGCAAACTAGGAACTCATTTCTTTAATCATGTGTTGTTTTCATTACTTTGGAGAGTGTTTAGAGAATCTAATGCACAGCACTAAGCTACCTGATCTGGCTCCCTTGTTGCCCTGTAGTCAGCAAAAGGGAGCATCCCTCCCAGAGAGGAGAGGCAGAGAGGATGCTACCTCACGTGTTCCTACCGGGAGTAAGGACAGCACACTGGAAGCACCTGAGATTGCCCCCCTGATACAGCCAAGGAATCCAGTATCTAAAGCAGGGCCATGGGAAGAGCCTTTTTTATCCCTTAATTTGCCAATTAGCTTTTACCAAACATCTACCATCTCCTTCACTTGAACTGAGAGGTTTATGTTCATACTGCCCAGCTGTACCTGCAGCATCCTCTGTGGGCCTTGGTGCTTATATTGTGTTTGCTTATAACAATACTGGCTCTTTCAAACACCTTACTTCATGTAGCATGAATGCTTCACCAAGGGATTTATTTTATGATGGGAATGTAACTTTGAATACTAAAGTGGTTTAATGGTCAGTCGTTTCGGTGAAAACATCTGCTTATTTAAACAGCTACAAAGGTAAAAATAAACACTGTGTTATCATTAGGACCAGGGAAAAAAAAAGAGAAATCGCAGACATATTGCATCTGCTGCCATTTCAAAAATCCAGATGTCTATTTCTGGTACCTTGCACTTAAGACTTAAATTTAGGATTGAATTTGTTACATGAGCTCTATAATTCTCTTGCATAATTTTTCCAAATATGTCATATATAATAAATATATTTCCTAGTCTGCACAGTTAAAATGACAGTGATTTTAAAAGATATCCACTTTTACCAATGAAGTGTTTCTGTGCTTATTACTTATTTATTCTTTTGCCTGAGTGACTCAATACACATTCACTTCACAACTTCTAGTTTCAGAATAATCCTATCATGAAATCCTCTAAAATGATTCCAGAGAGAAGCTTCAGAAATGAACTACTAATCCCAGTTGTGATATGGCCTAAGGGCAGTGAAGGTTTATCAGGTGCAGCAGTAGCAGACTTGCTGAAGGATGGGTACTTTTCTTTCTCGGGCACGTGCACTCCGTGGTTATTGTCAGAGCAGCTCATACAGAACAAAGTGAAACCTTCAAAAGCCTGGGTTTGGACATATCTACACTTTTTGAATGCTTGAAAACCAGAGCAAATCAGGTCTTGCTTAATTAAGATTACAGTAAATACTATCAGCTCAAGCAGTTAAAACTACAAGATGCGTTCTTAGGAAGAGAGGAAATTATTTAAATTCCAAGTTAATTTCTCTTTCAGATAGCTTTATTGGAATTACATCCCATCTGTCTAATTGATATTGGAGAAAACACACATGCAGTCCAAAACATAAGTCAGAATTATAAACAAATACTGAGAGTTTTACTCACTTTGAGCAACCCACTGAATTTTCAGATATCTGGGGACAGGAAGGTTTGGCTGAAGTGTTGGCTACTATGTTGAATTTAAACATGATATTAGATTGAGATGAAAGAAGAATACTAGCCATTTAATTATTTAATTCACACATGACAGGTACATATTTTTACCTTTGATTAAAAAACTATCCAAGGGACTTCGTTTCAACATATTATTAGTTATACAGTTTTTTAACATAGTATTGTTTAATATTTTTTTATTTATTATGATGTTGAATCAAAGCTATGTTCTAAAATTTCATGGTGCACTCAGCTCTCTCTTTATGAAATACTGTCCATTGACTCCACAGATATTCCTCCAAATGATGTATTTAAAGATTACATTAAAATGTCAATCATGTGAAATAAAGTATTGGGAATTCTTGCACTTTACTATATTGTCCTCCTAGATGTTGTTCAATGCTAGGATACCTTGAACAGAAATGGAAAAATGTGCTTAAAGAGAAAAGAATTTTCAATCCTTGAAGGTGAATTTCTCCTCTTGTCATAATATGGCATCCTTCCCTAAATAAAAATCACATTTTGCAAATTAATATCAGGACCTCATTACCAAAGTTAGATAAAACAAGGAAGTTTTATTATACTTCTAATTAGGGAGTCCTTGTATACATTTAAAATTGACACTTGATGTGAATATGCCTTTAAGAACCTTTATAGGGGGAACCACAGCTCATTAGCAGACTTCATTACTGTCTTTAATGAAACTGCTTTAAAACAAAGCAATCAACTATAGTATAAAAATAAATATATTGTTTGCTTTTACCTTTTTCTCACTGACACAGTATACCCAGGGAAAACTGGAAAAGAGTACAAACATTTTTCAAGTATCAGAGAAGACAGAGTGCCTGGACACTGAGCTTTAAAGAAGCTCACCTGACACCTGATACACTCTTCTCAATTTCATTTGTCTGCAAGAAGAAAATGAAATGACAAAATGCTGTCAAGACATGAAACCAAAAAATTGCAAGTTTTTTTTTTCTTTCTGGAAATCCTTTTATAATAACTCAAACTAAAAAACACAAATAAAAACTCAAAGCACTCTTCTGATTTTCTGCCTTTTCAAAATCCATGATTTTCTCCCTAAAAAGTAATTTCATTTTCTGTCATTTTTTCTAGATGAGCTCAGATTTGTTATTTTTTCAGTGAAAATAATAAAAATATTTGTGTTTACATCAAGATCTGGCAAAGAGCTAGCAAAGCTTATCGTGATGTTTACTGCCTGTCAGGTCCTGTTATATGAAAGATCTCTAACATACATCACTTAAATGTGTTAAATGACATGACTTTAAAGTCCTCTTGAGTCTGAGAGAATCTTAAAAGGTTCTAAATTGTACAACTGCTGACCATTACATTTTCTACTGTAACTACAGCATTGAGTGAAGGTGCTAAAAATGCACACCACCTACTACAGCTTTCGCTGATGATGGATAGTTTGGCAATTTTACATAAGATACAATAAAGTGACTTGAACAGTGTTAGAAAACAGTCTTTAAGAGAAATTTATTGTTATTTACTTTGGTGATTGAAATATTATTGCTATCTACTGCAGCAAAACCAACACTCCCACACTGGACAGATGGTTTACTTAAAAAGCTGAAAGAAAAAAAAAAACTGTTGAGAGGTTGAAGCTAGAAGAGAATAATTAGCTATTAGCTAATGAATTCTATATAGTTACTTGGACACTGGAACTATTTGTATGGAAAAGGACATTTTATGAGAGTAACATTGTGTCAGAATGTTATGTTTTTAATCACATTGCTTATCATTTTTCCTAAGTAATGCTTTAAATCATAAAAATATTTCAATCAGTTTAGTTTGGTTCCAAGTGAAAATTGGCATAGTTGGTCAGAAAACAACATTTTCAGTCTATTTTGTTATTTAATTATATTACAAAACGCAGATTCCTAACATCTGAGATTTGGGGATATCCTTTCATACTGATAATTTGATCAGAGCATAAAAGCATATGAAATGTGTTAGTAATTTATTAATGAATGAATCTATTGCCAGGGAGTTGAAGACCTCTGTGTGTGCCTTTTAATAAATTGTATTTCTTTAACCCAATTGTAAGCAAAATGCTATGATACAGTTGAAATGAAATTTTTTGTTACCTTCATGGAACAACTTGGTAAATAACTGGACAAAAAGGGAAAATGCTTTGTTTCAAGATGTCACTGGAAATATTTGTATAAATACTATGTTTCATTGTCCACTGGTATAGTTGAAGTCAATCTTTCCATCTGTTTAAAAGGGTAGCTGAATACCCACTAGGTGGCACAATAGTTATTCAGAAGCAAAAGTCTGGACTTTGGATAAAAATCTTAACTAGTCTCTCAGAAAGCCTGTGTTTTAACCATGGAAATTATAACCAACCAAATTATAGCTCTTCCTTGATAGGGACAGGTTCTAAAAGAAATGCAAGACAACCAAATACTGTTCTGAATCAAACTATCAGCCAAATTAACCAAAACTTTGTTTTGTGCTACAGCCTAACTTCTTATTTGGTTTGGTTTGTTTCACTTTTCCTAGTGTAGACATATCTGAAAATCCTAATGGAATTCTGTAACTTAATCTCAACCCCCTGTACATGTGCTGCTAGGAATTTGTAAAGTCTCTTGGAAATCAGTGGTAGCAGGCAATGTATGCAATTATTCCTTACTCAGATACAGGCAAGTAATTAAATAACACTCCAATGGCATAATAATTTCTAGGGTTTGTTTGCAGGGTTGTGGGGTTTTGTGGTTTGTTTGTTTGGTTTTTTTTTGGTTTGGTTTGATTTGGCTTTTTGTTTGTTTGTTTGTTGTTTGTTTTTTTTTTTTTTTTTTTTTTTGTCATGTATTTGTTTGGTTGGTTTCGTTTGGTTTTGTGTGTATTGTTGTTTGCTTTTTTGAGTTACATAGCAAGATAAATGGAGACAAGTTACACGAAAAGTCCTGACAAAGAGGAAGGAGGTGCTAATGAAAAATTTATTTTGAGTTATTCTACATAAATGCCTATGTGTCCTGGCCATTAATCACAGTTGCACAGCAGAGCATGGGTTTCTTTAAGAGCTTCTTGTCCTATGGTTGTAGGAGGCATGTAGTAAAGGAGGCACAAGGCTGAGAAGGGAAAAGGAAGGACTCACACTTACGTAAGATAATGTGGAACTCAAGCGTATTCCCAATCCTGTGACAGGGTTTTCACACACTACAGGTGGGGTGACTTATGCAAATCTTTAAAATACTATCATCTTACCTTGAAAGAATGCTGTGAAGCTGAATTTTGTAACTCACAGGCATTCACCAACTTTTTTATATTCAATTCTGCAAAATGAAAGATCTTGAACTATATCTCTGCAGGTTTTTGTTTGCAGGCTTCTAAAATTTTAGAATCAACAAGAAAAGATCATTTTCAGAATTTCAATTCAGAAACAACTTTAGTAATCTACTACACTGCAAGCTTTCTGCTCACTATCTAGCTAACACACTCATGGTACTCTGCACTCCCTCCTTGTTGCTGTTTCTGAGGATTCATGCATTCTGACATGGCAAATAAAAAGACATGGAAATATAATTACATTAGCTGTAAAGGTTGCTATCTAAGTAACAGGATTTTGCTTCAAAAATAAGAAGGAAAATTGGACACATGATTATTTGCATTTTCCCTTTCAAGCCTATAAAACCTGCATTTTGCAAACCCATTAGAGTCTAGGATAATCAACAAAAGAATTAAAATCATGAGTCCTGGCTAAATCAGAAGGAAAATATTTCCCCTAGTTTTTTCTAGGGTTACTCAAATGGGAGGTAATATATGTTACTTCCAGAAAGGAAATTGAAAGATAGAAGAAAGGGAATATGCAACTAGAAAAAATATCTCCTGCCCTGAAAGGCTGAATTAAGAATAGGGATGCATGCTGCATCCCAAGTCCCACTCCACCAAGTCCCACTGCCTCTGAAATAAGTATTTTTCCTTTATGAAGTATTTCCTCTCATTCATCTGCCTTTGTCTTCCAGCTGCCCTACTTTTATGCTTTGGTTTGCCAGTACTCTGTATTTCCAGGCTGCTTTGGGTCTATCTGACCAATTAATTTTTAGGATCAGAAAATAATTCCCTATTTGACTGCCATTCAAGCGGTATTTTGTTTGTTGTTTTTTTTTAACCTTTCGTGCCTGTACTATAGCTATACATGTGGGTAAAAGCTCCTAGGACTGAGAAGTCTAATCATGTAAGTATCTGCAGCAATCCATGGACAGACTCCAGATGAGGTAAATGGATTTTGGATTTCTGCTGGTGGACATCACAGAAAGGACAGATGGAAAATTCATTTCTTGCTCTTGGTGTCCTAACCTTCCATTTTTTTTGCAGGATAAGAGGTTTGGTGTAGAAGGGTCAGTGTAGGCTCTGCTACTTGTTTGCCTGCATGACCTGACCAACAGCTCCTAGAGGTATTTTAAGTTCAGTATTGCCAGTTAGCAGGGATTATGAGCTGGTTCCCCGTGTTCAGAGAAAATCTTGTACTGTAATATTACTGTGTTCTTCTAAAAAAACCTGCCCTGTGGCCCGGGGATGTCCTTCTGTGAAGAAGAGGTAGTTTGCACCCAGGGCCTGTGGAAGGGGAGCAAAGTGAATGATCAGTATAAACACAAAGTACTTGTGAATATTTATGTATTAAAAGCTCCTGGAGTCCTGCGTGAAATTTCACTGTACAAACAACAACAATCTGGATAAAGATAAAAGGAACATGGATTATAAAATACAGTGGAAGGAGTGACAGAAGGTAAAACAATTGAATAGGGAGAGAGTGATAGAATTATTAAGATGCTATCTGATAACTCCTTATGGGAACCTGAAGTCAGCATGGAAAGCAGGCAGGGCACACAGGCCTCCCTTGTATCTCAAAGTAGCAACAAAATCACTTGAAATAAAAAGACATTTCCATTACTTGGAACAGCAATTCTCTGTCATCAGTCCTTACTCTTCCTGTAGTAGCTCTCATGTTTTACTCTGTAAGAAAGTGAGGCTATGGGAACCACAGTTGTTGAGTCCAAGTATAATGGAGTGAAGAAGTCAAGAAGAGCTGGGGTTTGTAACTCCCACGTAGAGAGATAAGCACATTCAGCAATGTATTGTTGAAAACTAAGCAAGGAATTTTATTGCTTGAGAGCTGCTGAAAAAAAAAGTCTTTATCCTAAAGAATAGTTGTGGTTTTTTTGTCACAGCAGAAATCCAAATTCAAAGAGTAGGAAGGGAAGAACAAGGGTTCTGTTAATAGTATCAGATGTTTACAGAGCAAGGCAAGTGCACAGAGTTGTTTTGGCATATATTATAAACAAATCAATGTCTTATTTCTCATACATGTGACAGCAAAAGTGCCAGTGATGACCTTAGTGAAGAGAAGAAAAAAGCCACACTGCTTCCCAGACTTTCAGGAAACCCACACCTTGAGTTATTTTAATAGACTTAAAAAAAACCTCACCCAGTTCCTTCATTTTTACACCATTTCAGCTGAGGGTGAGATCTGATCACAGATGCTTGGTACAGTAGCATGAACAGCACTAGAACAACAGTCAGGTTTCCAAAGAGATCAGGAATTACAGAGAAGCCAGTGACTCGGCACAGTGAGCTGAGGCCGGGTAAAGGCAGATAAACATGTGAGCCTCTAAGTCCTTCTTCCTGCTACTCCAGATGCTGAAGAGCAAATGCCTGAGCAAATCCACCATGCTTGCTCTTGAAATACTCATTGCATGAGATGTCTCCAATTTAGTATCAGTTTATGAGAGAAAGAAGGCAGAGAAAACTCCATCTAAATAAAGCAAGAAGACATTAAAATGACAGATGAGAAGAGGAAAAGCAACTTGTTCCCAGGCCTATCTTCAGAACAGTGAGCTGCTGCAGCAGAAGAAAGGCATGGATAAGCAGTGGCCCATCTGATACACTGATCCCCTGTGGTGATACCAGCAGGCAACTAATGGAACCAGCCTGGTACTGGTTGTGTTGGGAGCCCAAACATCTTGCAACTTGCGAGGCAGCGGTCACTGAAAAAGTGGAGCAAGTGTATGGTATCTTAGCAAACTCATGGGCACAAGGAAAATGCACGGTCTGGATTTATCTGTATACACATGAAAACAGGGGGGGAGGGCATGTAGAGGGAACTGAAGCTTTCTCCTCAACTGTCTCTGTGCTGAAATATGGTAAGACACAGTTCACATCCTGACTGGCTTCCTTATCTTTTCTCTTTAAATGAAATTCACATTTTAGTGGTAACTGATAATTTTCATGGGTCAGTCCAGAAGCGATGTGCAAGGCGTATAACCAGGTCATTATGGAAGTGAAGATGTGCATGTTGTGTTAACATCTCAAAAACCTTGGTCTTCAGGAGGTCAAACTCTCTTGCACTCTATGATTATTGCCAGCAATAGCCAGGCAAGACTGAACAGTGCAGGAATGTATCTGAGCTGCTATATTTACACACAGCATTTCTAGCAAAGTGGAGCTTTTTGTTATCCTTGTACCTACAAGGATCCTGCATCCTGAGTTCTTCTGTGCACTTTGATGTGTTGTTCTCAGATGTACAAATAAACAAACAAAAAACAACCACCATTCCCTGCTTTGCTTCTCCTGGTATTGCAGCGGAACACAAGAATACAGAAAAATTTCTGCCATAAATCCCTCATGTCTCTACAGATGATGACCAGTATCACATCACCGATCAGCTAACACAACATGGATCCCTAGTGTCCCAGAAAAGAAGCAGTTTTTAGCATTTTAGGTTTTGATCCAAGAGAGCACTTGATATTTCTTTCTAAAAACATTAAGGAGACATTTGAGGGCATCAAATACAGTAAGATGCTCAAGCTCCACCAAAATCAAACCAGTGTAAACTCTCTGTCCCCCCTGTCGCTGCCCTAACAGCTTATATTCTACCCAATATTGCTTATATTGCCAGTTTAACTCTGTCCAAATTGTCTCAATAGTATGAGATTTCAAGGAAGACATATTAGGACACTGATATCAGGAGGATGTTTTGTTCTCCTTTGTAGCACAAGAAGACTAATTTGAAATTCCAACAGTAAATTGAACTGTAGCTGTGAATAGGATTGCAGGACCCATATCACTGTAACATAGTCTGACCTAAAGGGCTAAATACTGATGTGGTGGTGCAGTGGTGCGACAGCTGGAAGCAATGTTTAAGGGGTTTGGTACCCCTGTCCTGCTTTTAGGTGGATCCATAATCACTGGGTCTTTTCAAAGACCAAATACTTCTGCCAGGTGGACCTCTGCTTCTTAGAATTCCACAGCCAAAATAATGTTTCAGGGAGACATATAACTGGAATTTTTAATTTTTTTAAGCTGGAAGTTTTAGCAATTCTGAGCAGAGAGATAAGAAATAACTCTGCTCAGGTCCCTCAAAACGATTGTTTTAGAACATTAATGTACATTACCTGACATCAATAAAACATGTATTATGTATTCATTTATTGATTTTTCAAAGGTGCATTTGGTCTACATCAGGTCAAAAAATATCTGTCATGTGTATGGGTAACTCCAGGAGTGACAAACTTCATCATGTCAGGTTTTAAACACTATGTGGGAAAAAAAAAAAAGGTCCATCAGGCCAGGTATAAAGGAGTCTAAGGGTGCTTTTATTATTTGTATTGTTTCTACACCACTGAGTATGAAGGATTTAATTAAATCGATCTATCTTCAGTACAGCACACACCAGGATTTTCTAGATTTTTTGGCTGTACTGTGAATCTATTATCAAAATGGTGCTGGATTATCCTGCCATTCTCAAAACTGCGTGCCAGAAGTAAATTTTCTAACTAAGTGCTTAATGAAAATTAAAGCATTAGGGTACCTATCCATCACTGAAAAGTACATATTGACTTTGAATAGACATTTAGCATCCAGTGTCTCTTCCCCCCCCCAATTCTGTTTTTGATCAGGAAATGTGGTACAGTTTCAGAGATTCAGATTATCTGCATTTCTACCGAGGTGAGTAATAAATTATTAATTAATGGAGGAATTCCAAGATCTTGAAGGAAGTAATACTAACTTAATTACTGATACTTAAATTGAGAACTGGTATGATTTTCAAAAGGCAAAATATATCCATGAGGGACAGTTTTGAATCACAACCACTCTGCTACATATTAATATTTACCTTAGCTTTTGAAATGGAGAATAGTTCTTAAATCTCACTGTAGCCTGTTTTGATCTGAGACTGCTTTTCTGAGTGTCTCTGTTTCACCATCAATCCCTCTCACTAATCTTTATTGCCGTTTCATAATGTTTCCAGCTGAAAATGTATCCAGACAGTATCCTCCAAGCTCCATTTTATTAGTGAATACAAATAAGCTGTGACTCTTTAGGATTCATGTGAACCTATCAATATTCCCTTGCTGGCTATGCTTTCAACTGTAAGAGAAGCGTTCCACATCTGCAGCATATTAAAACTCAGAAATGAGGGTATTGACGGCACTTGCACATTCCTGCCCTTTCGTCTCTCCTTTATCACTCATTTACTCACAGGAGGAAATGACTTTTCCTGCCAAAGTAGAGGTAAATTTTGTCAGACAAGGGGAAAAAAAAAATAATTCATTAGCATACTAGAGGAAACAATTTCTGAGACAAAATGTGTCAGCAGAAATACAAATTTCTACTGTTTCACTCCCATGACCTTAGTCAAAAAGGTGTAATAAACCACATAGCTTTTTGCTATTAGCAATAATTTTTCAATTATAGGAGCTAAATTAATCTTTTTTTTTTCACTAGAGCCCTCTACTCAACAGTACTTGTTTTTCCATTTCATAAAAAATAAAACAGGAAAAGCTTTTCTGAGAAGTAGAAGTAAAAATGTGTGTTCTATTTGTAAAAATGTGAGAACAGAGAAATAATAAATGCTGACATAATTGGAAATATTGCCCTTAATTCCAGTGCTGAAAGATCTCACACTGAGTGTATTTCAATACACTCTGCAATTTAAACTCAGTTTTTTCTATTTGAGTAATTTAGTACATTTGCAAAGCTTCTTGCCCCTCTTATTTTGAAATAAAAAAAAAAAAAAAGGAAGATAAACCCAACTCTTAACATTACTTAGACTGCAAAATTTATCCATTGCAGTAAGACAAACTGGAGATGTAAATAGACATGATGATTTCCTGGCACAAAGTGAAGGTCAGGTGGAAATGGGGGGCACCTCTATCATAAGAAGGAAGAAAGAGAGATTCTGATACCAGAAGAGGGAAATGGAAGAATTTAAAGCTCCAGCCATGATAGGGACTATAGTACAGTAGTGTTTCAGGGAATGAGGGGGATGTGACATACAGAGAGCTCACAGTCAAAGAATCAACATAGTGCACAAAATCTCTGGAGCTAATAACATGTTTGCAAGCCCTCACAACCCCAAGGCGATGAAAGGTTGGGATTTTACTCCCTGAGCATCCTAAAACCTCCCTAGCTATGAGAAGCCAGTGGGAAGAGTCTAAGGTGTGTGATCTGATTTCCATGTTCCCAGTGCAAACTTTACTGTGCTTTCAGTTGCCTGCAATTTATCCAGGTGCACAGTTGCTTCATGATGCTCTGCAGTAAAAACCTCAAAGTAACTTCCTAGTAACAGCCATCACACTAAGGCAAGTTAGAGTTCACTGGAGACCATCAGTGATATTTGCAAGAATTTTTCATTTGTTTATTGAAACTTCTGGTAGAAACTAACCAGAAGAACAGGAGATCAAACCTGGAAGTCATGAATCTAAGTAACAAATTCTCACCTGATTGCACTTGTAGTGCCTTGCTGTAGTTAGAGACAGGGATCACCAGCCATAATCTAAAGACATAGGTGGAAACAAAATCAGCACTGCTATCAAAATGGACAGGGATAGGTGATATGCATACACAGAAAGCAGGATTCTGGGATGCCTCATTTTAGCAGTAACTGGAGAATCAATCCATGTGTCTTTCCCTTTATAACCTTTTCCCCTTACTACCATTTCCCTTCACTATATATAATTAACTTTCCTGGCTGCATCAAGTACCTGGCCATCTCCTGGTCTGATTCATATACATATTATAATCTTTGCTCATAACAGGCATATTAAATAGGAATGTCTTACTGCAAACCTAGGGAATCTACAACAATAATTTCTCCATTAGAAGGTTTTTTTTCAAGGCAGATTATTCCAAGTAATTTTCACTGTATTGTCCACTTTAATTGATAGAAGTGAAATGCAAGCAAATTCAGATCACTTAATGTTCTAGTAGGTCTGTATTAGAAGTGGTTGGCAACCAAATTCTTCTTTCTTTAGGAATTAGGAAGTTATTTTCTTTTCTTCTAACACGTAAAGAAATTTTTCAACTCCACCAACCATTCTGGGTCCCCTGAACTTGTAAAAGCCAGTTCATAAGTCAACACTTCACAGTAAAAAGACCCATACTAACTCCTTCTCTCTATATACTTAAATTCAGAGTCCCTTGTGTATGCATGTAGACACACAGATGCAATGCTGCATGGTTAAAGTCACTGCTCCTAACAGGAGTCACTGGTGTGTCACTTTAATCCCTCATTTTTCTAAATGGATATAAAATCTATTACCTAATTGTGATGTCCAATTCCCAGCTGAATTATTCTGTATTCATGCCTTTGGAAGAAAACTCCTTAAAGCTAACAGGAAATAGCTAATAGCTATTTAATTTGACCTTTTACTTAAAGCCAGGTAAATATCAAGCCCTAGTTTGCATGTCTAGATGAAATTTGATTTGAGACATCCAAGTGGAATAGCAATACTTTCACAGCTCTCAAGCAACACTATTGCACCTGATTAGAACAGCCACTCAATAGGACTTAGATTCTTCTCCCTTTGCTCATGTTCAGTAGTATGGACACAGATAGTGCAAGCAAACTTAGCGGGGAAATTCATATCATGCAGCATTGCGATGAGTTACCATTAACTGGATTAATAAATTGGTACTTATCAGCTCAATTTTATGGGACTTCACAAGATCTCTCATGTGCCTGCTGTTAACCAATAAAGCCTGAAATCTAATCTGTGAGGGGGATTGCATAGGAGACTCCCCCTGGTGCTGCCTGCAGACACTCCCCTGTGTGCACAGTCTTCCTGAACTGGTCAGTTCTTCACTTCCAGGCTCCTATGAACTATCATGCTCTTAACAGATTTGGATATAGCCTTTCAAATAATAAACAATCCTGATTTCTCTTTAGTAATTTTCTTCTGTTTGCCATAAGATCTTCACCCTAATATCTAAATAATCTCTCTTCTAAATACACAAACTTGGGAGGTCCCTTATATCTGTGTTAATGTGAGATTTCTGCAAATGTATACTGACCTCTCATTTTTCTTTCAGCTCATTTCCATCCATGCAAAACAGGAATAAAAATCTAGTGTTCTTAATTGTGATTTATGCTAAGAACCCACAGATGAAAATAAATTCGCAATGTGTGAAGTAGCAAAGAAAGATTATTTTTCAATTGTTTCTTTTCTGCAAAAATGACATTAAGTCTGACTCATAGTAAATGAAGGACAGCACTCAGGACTTCATTCAAAATGCACTCATCAGGAAACAATAATTCCCAAATATCCTTGCCTATACAGAAGTGTTTGTTTGCCTACAAGTTTAGAATTGTATCTTACAGAATAGGTTTTGAAAAAATAATAACCTGCATGAAAACATAATGCTCTAAATTTTTTTGCCATATTTTCCACGTTTTAACTACCCAGCAGAAAAATAATGATCTGCAAGCTTGTTATTTTCTATATGTTTGGGTGATATTTGACCTTCTGTGCAAACCAGGATGTGAGTGAATGTGGGATATATAAAACAAATAACTTTTTTTTTTTTTTTCCTTAAAAGAACTAGTAGCATATCTACACTAGCTTATTTGCAATCAGACAATGATGAGGACGACCAGTCCTGTAGTAATTCACCACAGGACAAATAGAGATGGTTTAACCCTGAACTATGTGTAGCAGCCACAGAGTAGATGGGTGACGTTCTGAGTACAGAAACCAGCTGGACCACTGGGAAACATTTAGCTCCTTGGTAATCTGCAGCTCAACCCTGCAAATACCCTCTGTGCTGGCTATTGGCTGAGGTAGAATTGCATCCTCACTGCCATTCATACACCTTCTGTCTCTGTGGGTCAGCAGGATCTTGCTTGATCTGTTAAACTTATAATTTCATCATTATATTTTACAGAATGCATAAATCATTCGTAAACTAAAGTTTGCATGTAGATCTATTACATAGTATACCATATGTAAATGTAATACATACAAAAGACAAAGCAAATGCAAAACCAAACCAGAGATTGACTTTGGGTTCTTGCCCAGACTTGCCACTCTAAAGATATTTCAAGTATTGATAAAAAAAAATTCTGATGTATTGCTCAACAGTTGTTACCCACACATTTTTGACTACACGCAGGATTCCCACACATTTTTGTATCTGTAGTTATGTTTGATAGTCCTGTTCCAAGATTTTGATATATCTTTTTTCAGCAACAGTTTTAGAAAGCTATTATTGTCAAGTGATCTGCTTAAATGTTTTTCAAATTATGACACAATGTTATATATTGCTGTAGGTTGGCCAAGATGAAGGTTTCACTGGAGATAAACCAAATCACATCAAAGCAAACCAAACCAAATCAAATCACTAACTAAATCAGAGCTGTGGTGAGAAAACTATAAAACTTTTAAAGCTTTAAGGATGAACACAATACATTTCTGAAGAGAACTGTCTGATAGAAACAGGAGTGTGAATTAGATAATCCATGATGTGACCCTCAGACTTGTGATCCTAATTAAAATATAGCCTTCATTCAGAAAAGTATTTTTCTTACATCTAGTTAAATCCTCTATAGATTTAATGTGCCTAAACATACTACGCTTGTAGAGAGTATGTCTCCTGTATAGACCACACAGAGTCATGACTAACGACTGAAATTACTTTGATTGACATGTTGTTTTTACACAGGTGGTTTTAAGATTCCAAGGCATATAAATCCTGATGATACTCAGTCATATTGAGTTCTTTTTGCCCCTTCAAAACTGGCCTCTGTGAGTGGCCAGGCAACACGTACATGCTGAGGAGATGTTCCTCTGCACCACATCCTCTCCTGACCATTTGATGTCAGTTTGCTTGAAACAGCAAACGGAGAAAGATCTCCTGAACCAAACACAGCTGCTTCTTGCACAAACTCTCCACAGATACTGATGAAGGTCCTTTAATCTCCTTAGCCATTGTATTGCTGCAGGTTGACAGGACATACTGAACAGAGAATTCAAACAGAACATGCCAGTTCAATGACTGCTTCATTGAATGACACAAAAAACCTCTCACTCATAATTTCTGTAGCTTATCTGAAAGGTATTGGTCCCACATCTCCAATGTAATTGATGTCTCTGATGAAATAAATACCTTTAATGTACAGACAGTTCACCTGCTTCTAGACCTCACTGGAAAATGTCTTCTCTCTGACTTTCAGTATTACCTATTTAGCTTTTTAGAATCTAGAGTGTAATTTACATACAATTTTGTGATTGATGATAGAGCTTCAAAACAGTGCTCTATGAACTATTGAAATACACTGCTTACTTCTAAAGAAAGTTGTCATTTTCTTAGCTCAGTTAAAGTAGATTTTGGGTTCTAAGTATCCCTGAGGTTGTAATTAATGAATGCCTTCAGGCAAAGGGAGGGTAACATCCACCTGGAGTTCTAAAACTAGTTTTACAAACAACTTTCCAATTACAGAGTTTTTTTCCAGTATTATTCATGAAACTGCAAAAAAAAGTAAATGGACTTATCAGTGTAAAAATGGTATAAAAACATGACTTTGAGCAGCAGAAGCTTTGAAGAAGACTCATTGGGTAGACTGGTCAGAGCAGCTTAGGAGAGATCATGGGTAAAACTGAGTATGTGAAATACCCTATTTCTGTTAGAGGAACTGTTCCTTCCTTTTGGATGGAATGAAAAGTCCATAGGTAGCATTCAGAAGTTTGGAGTTTTTTGTTTTTGTTTTTTTTTTGAATCCAAGCAAGTTTTCATTTTGACAATGTAGAAAAATTATTTCAGTGTCAAAATATTTTACGTTGATAATTTCATGAAGTGTTTTACATATCTACATTTTAAAAATACCAGCAGTTAATTAATTAATAGTCTATATAATGCATTTAGATCCTTTCATGTCTAAAATTTCAATAGAATTGCTATATTCCAGAGAAAGTCTTCCATTTCCTGAAAAATACATTTATCAGTGGAAAAAGCTGTAGCTGAAGCTTTCTTGCCAGCTCTATCTATAAGGCTTATAGATGTGAAGTCGTCTGCTACTTTTCTGAGGTGCAGACACAATCTCATCAGAAATGTTCAAAACAGTTTTTCTGAGTCTCTTTTTTAAAAGGCTTTGTATCAAGCATCAAACATTTTTCCATCAAACACTGTCACAGTACTAAAAGGGTTTGCAGGAGGCTCAAGAGAACAAACTGAAGTACAAGACAGTGGGTCTCTCTTGGTCCTCTAAATGGTATACATGCCCAAACTGAAGGATCCAGTAGCAATTATTTTTGATCCATCTGAAGAATTAGAAGAACTATCACCAAAGTAACTGAAGCATCAACAGTCCAAAGATGTGAAAGAAATGTCTGACAGGATATACAAGATTTACTTGTAGAGAGATTTACTTTATAGAGACAATATGGGGATGCTGTCCACTGCCAAAAGAAGATATAAGGTTATGTTAATGAATCATATATGTTTTTAGAAACCATTAACATCTGGTATATGGCATTCAAGTACTGTCTTACAATTATAAATCCTACTCACATCATTCTTGTTTGGATTATAATTAAAACCAAAGCTTTCTAATCTCAGGTATCCAGTTGGAATTTGAAGTTCTTCCAAAGTCACAACTTCTTTTTGGATGAGAAATAGTCATAGTTTTAGGGATAAACTTCCAGAGAGGTGATTCTGCCACACAGCAATTAGAGAAGGGAGGGAGTAGTCTCATCTGACATCCCTAGAAATGCTGAGGGTCAGTTCATCCACTTAGTTTATCAGTCAAAATTTCTTTTCTATTTCTGACAGTGATTCTATGATTTTGAAACTAAGTTCCTCATGATACCATTTTCAAAGATGCTAAGGCTGCTTTTCATCCTGAGCTATTAAGCATTGTATATGAAAAGTGGTTAGAAATACAGGATCAAGACCAAAGATGGCTAAAGGTGAACATCAAACTACAGACTCTTACTCAACAACTTTAAGTTCTTGGCTTTTAAATCTTATGGACATCTGTTTATCTATCTGAATAAAAAAAACACTCAACATTTATTTAACTGGCAAAGCTATTCTGAACGACAGCAAATTATTTACAAGGGTACTGAATTTATGTAATTAATTTTTCATTTCCTAAACTCTCAAAGAATTGATAATTTCTCTTTCAAACTATTTGCTTCAAAAAACCCACAAGAAGTAGTTCCATATGGATTGAAAACCTCATTATAAAATCCAGCAGTTATAACAAGGATCATCATAGAAGTCACTTTTGCAGTGAAGTAAAGATCACATGGATAACCTTTTAAAGTAAGCTAATGCTGCAAATATTGTGGCAGGGTTTGTCAGCCACATTTCCTATCAAGGGCAACTGTCAAGGTGCTTGAATTGCCTGCTCATTCATACTTGACAAGCTTGCCAGCTTGATAGCTCATGATGTTGGAGATCTGTTTTATATCCAGAAGGAAACCTTTTCCTCAGACTACAATAATTATGTTACCCCACTGCTGCAAGGCAACCCTGTGCTGTGCTGGTGGTGTCTGGCCACCTGTGTTGGTGGCACATAGACAGAGAGCCCAAAGCTGTTCCCTCGTGGCTGCTGAGTCACAGAAATAGGGACTTGATGTGAAACAGGCATACATATCTTTACCTAAAGGTTGGAGGTGTAACTCCAGCAGGTTCTAGAACATATCATGTACCTCTAAGCATGGTTTTCAGTGCCTGCAAAAATTTCACGGGAAAGCATCAGATTTGGGCATTTTTACACTCAGGTAAGATTTGGGTCCAGTTCAAATGACACTGGAAGTTTGTCAAAGCCGAGTCAGACTACCTCTTTTCTCTCAGATGCATCTTTAACTCCTGCTAATGGCAGCTTTTTATTAGTGACAGCTTAATCAAGGCTGAGCATATCTATAAGGAGTGAAGACGTGCATGTGAGATGTGTATTCATATGCACACATAAATACACAAGTCTCCTGTAATGTCGTCCTTGTGATTAAGGAATATTCATGAAACTAGAACAGAATGGTTATGTTTTTTAAAGGTTGACCTAATCTTGTATTACTTATACACACCAAATTTTGTGGTGTTTTTTTTTTTTTNTTTTTTTTTTTTTTTGATTATTTGGGTTTTTTTTCAGCAGGTTTTTTTATAAGATGAGTGAAATAGGAACAAACTAGGAAGAGAAATCAAGGACTCTCAAGATCTACTACATGTAGTCATCAATCTACAATGATTCTGTGAGCAGCACAGTGTATATATATATTTATCAGTTAATTTCTAGTACAGCATTATTATTTTTCTGTGTCTTTAAATGAGAGGACTAAATTCTTTGTAATGTAAGTACTTTCCTGTAGCACAGTTAGCTGTCTCCCCTCCTGAGGAGGCAGGCTGCACTTTGATTCCTTACTTGCTCTCTGAAAAATTATTCCAGGGTATTCTCCACCCAGGCACAATAAGTGCACTGGCTATTGAAAAATAACTGGCTTTGCTCAGCTTGTTACTTTTCAAGCTATTGATATAGTCTTGACTCAGAAAAAGCAACAGCTGGAATTGCATCTCTCTGCACAAATAGAGGCAGCAGCTTTTTGCAGTTTCTGTCCATTCTTCCTTGAGCACCTGTGCAAGGTTAGTAATAACCTAACCTTGAATCTGGCTCCAGAATCTCTGAGAAAGGAGCAATTTACATCCCCAAATTCCTCCTTCATGTTTACACTTGCAGTTACCTGAGTTGCCTGTTTTTATTGCACCAGCTGTACCACTCTAAGCAGAACCTGTAGTTCTCAAATGCTTACTACTCTGAATAAATTTAGAAGTTAGGCTGGGGTAGATTTTCTTTGTGGATACTAATTTAGCTAATTAGGGTTTTCTAGGTGTCACTGGAGATCTCATATACAAAGGCTAGAAGCTTCCCATTCCTTTTATAGAGTGACAAATGCTAGGGATGTTTGCTGAGAACAAACAAACCAACCAGACAACAGCAGCAGGACCCAGTGTGGCCTGCCCCCTTTCAGAGAATAATCTGCTCGGTTTGCTACCAGTTTCTCATTTACTTTTTCTTTTGCCTCTGCATCTCCATCTGAGATGCCAAAGGGCTCTTCAGCACAATTCCTGAAACTTCTCAGTTCTTTTACAGCCATGTGGGTTTGCACACAGGATTCCCTGGCACAAAAAGGAATCAGCCATGTGTAGCATTGAATTGTGGACAAAAGCTAAAATAATGGAGAGAAAATGGGTACTGATTCATTGCCAATGGACACTACGCTGGCTGCCTTCCTTTACCATATTTCTGCAGAACAATGAATAACCCCTTCGCACTACCAAACTGCTTCCCAGTAGCATCTTTTGGAACTCCCCCAGTGCTGATCAGAGAAATTTACTATGCAAGTACCTGTGTAATTGCCTATACCAAAAAAAAAAAAAAAAAAAAAAAAAAAAAAAAAACAAAAAAAAAAAAGTTGTCTGCACAATTGATTATGACTTCACTACTGAATATCACTTGCAAATTTGAGACTATGAGTACAGAATCAGAGTATATATAAGAAGAAAATTAGTGGAATAAAGAGGAAAGAATTATAAACATGATGCTCTAAGAAAGTGATTTTTACAATATTGCTGTATTTCATGGTCATATTCATTTGAAAGATTAACTATCGACATTAACTGGGTAGTTCATAATATTAACCCTGATTTTTGGAGAAGTTACAAAAATAAATTGCTCTTGAGAGACATCTTCATCTTTTGATGTCTTTCCTTAGATTCTGAATTAATCTTATTTTAGTATTTGTTTAACAGGTGATCTGAAAAATTCACAAGCAGGAATAGATTTCAGGCTTAAAGTTTCATAATTAATTCTACAGCATCTGACATCCTTAACACTCACTTTAAGCCCACTTGGGAGCTATACGTCTCATACTAATTCAGCAGTATTAACAGGATATGTTGCAGCAAAGGGAGAAAGCTCTTTCAAGGTTCTGAAGTTTTGCCATCTGAACAAAAGAAAAAATTACACGATTCAAAGATTTTTTCAAACAAGTATGGTTTTACCCTTTAGTTATAACTGGATTTCAGTTCACCTCAGACATCTTAATGACTCACAGCTTTCTGTGCATTTCTGTGATAGCTCATATTGAGAAGACTGAAGGCTGAAAGATAAGTCATCAGTTATACCAGTGCAATAGAGTTTTTTTACGGCCAAGTTGATCTGTGCAAGATATTTGCAAACTAGATTAAAGAAGAAACCCAGAAAAGTTGGAGGAAGATGAAACCTTGATTTATGGGAAGAGTGTGAGGAAACATATTGTTTAAGAAAAATGACAGAAGAAACTCTTAAAATGTTGAAGGGTGTCACCAAGTAATTTTGGAAATCATGTCAGAAGCAGTGAGACATTATTCTCACAGGTTGTGCCTATATCTTCAGTGAAATTATTCCCAGTGCTGAAGTACAAGTGTCTCAGGAATAAGACACAGGCTGATGGTGGGACAAAAAATTAGTATACCTCCAAGAAAGGAAGAATTCTATAGTGTTATAAAAAGGGTAAGCAATTTTATATGAGCAGGAGGGAAGATTTCCTGGTAACATGAACTGTCAGTCTTTAGGATAAGTCTGAAGCTCTAAAGAATGTTCTTAAAATGATGTACTCTCAAACAAACTAATTCGACTAAATTGGCAGAGTGGAAGAAAAGTACCATAAGGAGGACATTCATATTAGCCAGGAGATGGGTTAGAGGGTCCACTGAGTTTTAGCTGTCTATAGTTTTTACAAGTCTATGAAAATATAGTTTTCTAAAAAACTATAGTATAGTTTCCTAAAAAACTAAAGTATAGATATATTTAATCTGAGAGAAGAGTTTGTCACCTAAACATTTAATGATGGAAGAAATGTTTCAAAATGGCAGAATCTACAATAGAGAAAAGAAAGAATTTTATTCTATGCTATTATAGACTATGAGAATATATTTACCTTGCTAGACCAAATGTTATCTGCATCAATAAAAGATGTAATGGAAAAAGCTCACTTCACAACATACACACCTGAAACTCAATAAAAATGTTATTACAGGTTTTAAAGTTTTAACCCTGATTTTTGTAGTTAAGAGACCTTCTGAAGGTCTCTTAACTACAATAAAAAAGGTTTAAGACATCTTTTGACACATGGACCACTTTTTTTGGTGATCTTTTGTGCTTGTAGAATCTTACCAGTTTTCAGTTCCAATGAAAAATATTTTTCTTCCTTTATTTTATTGAAGTCAATTATGGTTTGCTTGCATTCATGCAAAAACTACTAATAACAGTAATTTGAGTAATTGTTCCCACCAGTGATGACTTACTGCTCATGGACTCCATCCAGCATAAAAATTCCTGTTGCTTAGAAAGCTGCAGATGCAGCCTGTGCCATGGGATGATCAGGGTGAAACATGCAGCTCTGACAATGCTGCTCAACAATGATGATGATGAAAGCTAAAGCACTTCTGTAGCAGGACTGGGGATACTTAGGTACTGTTCTACTAGTAGACTATGTCTACTGATGAAGATCTGCGCTTAATAATCTCTTAATATTGTGCTCCTCAATATTTTTTTTGTTCTAAATCTGTCCTTTTCTCTCAAGTGGGGCTGAACAACAAAATGGCTATTCAAACTTCAGAGAGTAATCAGATAATATATATAACTTTAACTGGAAATTATTGAGAACTGTCTCTGCAAGACCGCCCTACCAGGATGACGAAGGGGATGAATTATTCTACCAGCAGCTGGCGGATGTCTCAAAATTGTCAGCCCTTGTCCTTGTGGGTGACTTTAACCTGCCAGATATCTGCTGGGAGCTTAATACTGCAGAGAAGAGGCAATCTAGGAATTTCCTGGAGTGTATAGAGGACAATTTCCTTCATCAACTGGTAAATGAACCTACCAGGGGTAAGGCCCCCCTAGACCTGCTGTTTACAAACAGAGAGGGGCTGGTGGAAGATGTAGTGGTTGAAGGCCGCCTAGGAAATAGCGACCACGAAATAATAGA